>CM053502.1:118362017-118382243 GCA_028627145.1 Eidolon dupreanum | reverse complement strand
GGTTCATTTTTTTAATGGCTAAGTAATATTCCATTGTATATATGAACTATAACTTTTTTATCCAATCATCTGTTGATGGGCATTTAGGTACATCTGATAAGAGGTTAATATCCAAAATATATAAAGAACTCATACAACTCAACAACAGAAAAACAAACAATCCAATTCAAAATGGGTAGAAAACCTCAACAGATACTTTTCCAAAGAGGAAATACAGATGGCCAATAGACATATGAAAAGATGCTCAAGGTCAGTAATCATCATAGAAATGCAAATTAAAACCACAATGAGATATCACCTCACACCTGTCAGAATGGCTATCAGCAATTAATCAAAAACAACGAGAGTCGTCAAGGATGCGGAGAAAAGGGACCCCTCATACATTGTTGGTGGGATTGCAAATTGGTACAGCCACTATGGAAAACAGTCTAGAGGTTTCTCAAAAAATTAAAAATGGATATACCTTTTGACCTAGGAATTGCACTTCTGTGTATACATCTAAAGAAAACCAAAACAATAATTCATAAAGATCTATGTGTCCCTATGTTCGTGGCAGCACAATTTACAATAGCCAAGATATGGAACTTTCTGGTACTTTAAGGTTCACCTGAAACTGATAGCTGGCATCACAGGTCTTTAGATGACAGAATCTTATGACCTCTGGGTATTTGTGGTAGGGGGACAATTGTTTCTAAGGTATATGAGTAATGTATAATATAAAGAAGGACAAAAAATGAGCATGCATTTTCTGACTGGCAGGTTGGGAGAAAAGCCCTGCTTGAATGTATACTTTTGAGGTAGTATTTGTGACCCCAGATTATAAATCTTCAAATCTTGTTACCATTAATATCCAGCAAGTGGTTACTTCATAGACACAAAGCAATACAACACAGCTTTTTGCACAAACTCCTTAAAAATACCAGATTAAACATGAGATATTTAATCTAAATATTTTAAAAATACTAATTAGAACAATAAACTTTTTGCTTTTATGAAATGATACCAGGTAATTGGATATCATATTTGTTCATATGAGCTAGGTTTGCTATGTTAACAAACAACTCCAAAATCTTAATGGCCTACAACCTAAAAATTTATTTTTCATCCACACTATATATAATAGTATATACAGGTCCATCATGTGAAGCTATATCTCTGTTTCACATAATCTTTCCTCTGGTCAGGCTGATGTATAGCCTCTATCTGGATTATTGCCACTTTTGTGACAGAAGGAAAAGGGACAGCGAACCATGTGCTGGCTCTTAAAGCTTCTGTCCAGAAGTGACTTGTGTCACTTTGACAGTTTTTAATGACCAAGAACAAATCCCAAGCCTGACATCAACAGAGTGGGAAAGAATAGTCTTTCTCGAAAGAGAAGCAGTAAAGATTTTTGAACAAGAATGCAGACTACTACAGAGCTCCTGAGGCTGTTTTAGAGGGATGTGAATTATAAAGGGGTCAGGCGGAAGACTCAAGGAACTCATTGCTACCCTAGGAGCTTTCTGGGTGCCAACTCTCAGTCTAGAGGCTCTTGAGTTGGGCAGTTCAGTACTTCACTTCTCTATTACACACCACTCCTGTCAATATTTCAGAGTGTCCTAGCTCTCCGAGGTAGTTTTAGAAGTATTTTGGTTAGGTTCAGACAGACACTACAACCTGATCTTTGCTTGAGAGGTATTTTGGACCTACAACACAACTGCGTCCTGGAAGGAAATTGAAAGCTAACCTCGAAGGGCCAGCAACATCCAGATGTCAGTGCCACCTTCTTGTCAGCATGGTGCCAACCTTATGCCGTGAATACTCCCCTACCCCATATCTATGCTAATGAAATCCTGGGTTAATGTAGTGATAAAGACATAAAATCTATACAGCTCTTTCTAAAAAAAAAAAAAAAAAAAAAGAAGCCCTCATAGAAATATAAACTTTGTGGTCGTTTCAGAATTCCTGAGCTTATGAGAAAAGAAAAAGTTAGACTGAGTTAACATAGCTTTATTTCATCCAGAACCATTATTTTATCCAGAGTAACTCCATTTTTTACTTATTTACAGAATTGTGGGCCCTCACAAGATTGAGTTTTTAAATAGGGATTCCCTGGAGAGTTTGAAAGCCCAGCTTTTACAGAAGATGAAGGCAGGTGCTTGAATTAGATAAGTATGAGAATAAAATTTAAGGAATTTTCTATTTATAGAGAATTTCAGAGCCTATTGTATTAAAAGAAGATTATATACATTTCCATCCATATATTTAATCTTTCAGTTTAAACATATTTCCTCTTAACCTTTATTGGTAGTGATCTGAAACAGCTAAGCAGCATTTTGCATGTGTCAAAAAAGCATTAAATTTATTATTTCTGCTCCTCAACTCTGCAAACACTTTTAAGACTTTTAAGTTTATTTTATACACACACACACACACACACACACGCACACACACACACACACACACACACACTCTTATATTTATTTTGAAGCAATCACAAACTTACAAAAAATGTTTTTCCTTGAATCACTTGAGAATAATCGAGTAACTTAATACTTCATCATCCCTGTTACTTGAGTTATTTATTTATTTTTTACAAACAAGGACAGTTTCCTACATAACCACAATATAACCATTGTATTAGTTTGCTAGAATTGCCATAACAAAATACCACAAATCTGGTTCCTTAAATGACAGAGGTTTATTTTGCTCACAGTTCTAAAGGCCAAAAGCCTAAGATCAGGTTTAGATTCTTCTGAGGCCTCTCTCCTTGGATGTCAGACAGTCACCTTCTCTATGTCTTCACATGACCTTTCTCTATGTGCATACATCCCCAGTGTCTCTCAGTGTGTCACAATCTCTTCTTCTTATAAAGATATCAGTCATATTGGATTAGGGCCCACCCCAACAACCCCATTTTAACTTAATCACCTCTTTAAAGGTCCTTTTTTTCAAATATAGTCGCTCTCTGAGGTACGAGGGCTTCAGGGTATGAATTTAAGGAGGGACAAAATTCAGCCCATAAGACCATCGAAGTCAGGAAATTAACATGAATAAAGTACTATTATCTAATCTTCATATGTCATTTGCCAAATGTCCCAATAATGTCCTTTTTAGCAAAAAAAAAAAAAAAAAAAAAAAAAATCCAGTTCACAATCATGGGTTGTATTCGGTTATCATTCTCTTTAGTCTCATTCCATCAGGAACACATTCTCAAGTTTTCCTTGACTCTTGGTGCCTTGCTACTTTTTAAGTTACAGGTCTGTATTTTTGTAGACTGTCTCTAAATTTGAGTGGTCTGATATTTCTTTGTGAGTTGATTCAGATTATATATCTTTAGCAGGACTATCACTGAAATGTCGCTGGCTTCTTCTCATTGCTTTTATCAGGTGGTACCAATGCTGATTTGCCCTATCACTGATGATGTTTACTTTTGGCACTCAATTAAGGTAGCATCTGCTAGGCTTCCCCACAGTCTTATTGTTTTTTCTTTGGTAATTACCAAACATTTTGTGGGGATGTGCTGTGAGACTATGTAAACTCTAATGCCTGAGATTTTCAATTTATTTGCTTATTTGTAACTATATTGTCTCAGATTTTCCTAGTTCGATGGGTTATAATCCATTATTACTATCATTATTATTATCATTATTATAATTATTTATTTTGATCTACTAATTGTCTCAAATATGGCCAGTGGGAGCCCCTTCAAAATGATTTCTTGCCTGGGGATATAAAATACAGCATAGGAAATAATATAATCAATGATATTGTAATAACTATGTATGATATCAGATAGTTACTAGATTTATTAGGATGACCACTTCATATGTAAATGTCTAATCACTATGTTGTGCTTCTGAAACTAATATAATATTGTATGTCAACTATAATTTAAAATTAAAAAAAATTTTAAACATGATTTATTTATTTATTTATTTTTTTTTTGATGTCTTGTTTACTTTGTGGGCATTTTCTGGCCCAAGATGTCCTAGGCTTATCTTCTGTTTTCCCTGTTCCAACCCTGGAATTAACCATTTTATAACCAAGGACCCCCTGGTTCCCTTCAGTGAGGAATGATATTTAGATTTATTTTGACAACAGTATGTCTAAATACATCTGTTTTAATATCCTACTGTAACAATATAAATATCATCATATATTCATCCTTCTATAGAAATTTGTGATCTAAACAGATCACCACTAATTTTTTCTGTGTAGTTGTTTATTTTAGTATTTTTATGGGAGGATATATATAGTAATGTGTATAAAGGAAAGAACACAAACAGATAACTATGAAGAAATTAGCATAGATAAGTCCTAGTTCTGGAATTTACTTCTGGGAAAGAAATGAATCTCATTTATTTCCAACAGAGCCAATTAGATTAGAAATCCAATTAGTTTCCCAAATCCTGCATTCATCTCTCAAATCAATTCATCAGAGTTGTCACCTTGTTACTATCAGAATCCACTACTTGGATTTGCAAGGAGAACCAAATGTCTAGCAGGCATGTTTGGCTACTTCTAAAACAAAAATGTGAAATGTAATTCGTATTTAGAATGCAATTTGAAAACACTGACCTAGAATACCTCTTCCCACACAAGCACAATTGCATCTCAGTTAAAAAAAAAATTAGATTCTGAACGGGCGCCTCTTTTTGTTTATTTACCACATCGTACTGAGAAAATATTTCAGATTTTTTAAAAAATTCTATTTGTATTTGAGACAGTGAGGAAAATAACTTGATTATTTCTATTCTTGGTTTTAAAATTGTTTTTTTTTTTTTTCTATTTTTGTTTCTTTCATTATGCTTCTCACTTCCTTTATTCCTCCTTCCTTGTCTGTCTTAGTTTTGGTAGTTCATATCCTCTCTGGATATGGTCAGAGTCATCAAAGGTGGAAAAATGTGACTGCCAGAAAGTGTACCTTTATTTTTAAAACTAAATAGCTTGACGGCCTTTTAATTTACACTCATGCCAGAGATGACATGGAACATTTAAGCTTTGGTACTGATTTCTGATATTTAACTCCATTGAACAGTGTGGAAGATGAAATTCAGAAACTTCACGTTGGTAAAAAGACATATTAATTTGGTTACAGTACATGTCTTTTAAAGTTTTTCTTTTGGGAACTGTGACCATGACCTCCTAGAAATGTATTTTTCTTTTTTCTTTCTTTCTTTTTTTTTTTTGAGAACTATAAAAATGTGTGTCTACAGCATAGGGAATGCAATTAGCATTAATATGATGGTTAGATGGAGGGCCAGGGGAGAGAGGGAGCAATCAGGTGGGTCATTTTATGAACTATATAGATGTCTAACCAAAGTACTATATACTTGAAACTAATTTGAATAACTACAGTTAAAAAAAATGTGTGTGTACTCCATTTGAAAAACGATTTATTTCTGGACAATTGAGCAGTTAGAGAAAGTCTAGCAGGTATATTATCTATAAATGTGACCTTCAAATTCTAATACGAACAATTTGCTCACAGTTTATGATAAATGATAAACTAATTAAAAATGAGATTTTTAAAATAACTTTCCATTTTTGTACTTCTTTGAATGCTGACTCAGAAATCATCTTTCTCTTATACAATGTTTGATATACTTCAATGTGTATGCTGTAGTTGATATCCAGCATTAGACTGGTTCTTTATAAAATTGTGTAGGGACGTATCTAAAAGATTGTTCAAAATATACTCTGTGACACATAGACAGTTTAACTAAAAGGTCAATGGAAATTTAAAAATCCAAATACACAACAGAAATTATAATCAAAGAGCCAGTCATCCTCATTTATTTTAAAATATAAACCAGCTCCTTAGATGAGCAGGCATTTACAGGCTAATGTATATTTGATGTTAGCAGTTATATACAAACATATTATCAAGCATTACAACCTTTTTTTTTTATTTGTACAAGGATAGCTTTTTGTCTTCATCCATTAAGGCTGCTTTAACAGACTCCCATAGATAGGCTCATAAACAATAGAAATTTATTTATCACAGTTCTGAAGTCTAGGAAGTCCAGGATTGGCAAATTTGGTGGCTGATGAGGGCCCATGTCCTCTTTCATCAATGACCATCTTCTTACCATACAGTCCTCAAACAAGTTACAATGCAAATTGACACCTATTTCTCTCTCAGAATTGCTCTTACTATACACATACTGAAACATGAATTTTGATCCCTTTGCTTATGCTTTCACTTTTCTTTATAATAAGTAAAAATTATACAGAATTATGTAGAATTACTTTCATTGGACATAATAAGACCTTACTAAATATTAATTGATTGAGTGCAGAATTGATTCCAGAGCAATAACATTTTTGTGTATTTAAAGGACAATAGTACCTTAATAAACACTGACCTGTGGAGTGTTGCGTATTGGTAGAGATTTTGGACAGCTGCGGTTCCCAGATCTCTATAGCAGCATGCCAAAATATAAGACACCATTCCTGAAACAACTGCTTACCTCTTAGGCTAATTCATTTTACAAATACAATATCATTTGGCCAGCCATTTCCTGGGATTCATAGGGATCTGACTTCAGATCAGGTTTGTACAAACCTCACTATATTTTACACCTGAAAAGTGAACTCAGTGACAATTGCTACAAATGTCTCAGCTTCCTTTTGAAAGGCATCTCACCAAGATCAAGAATTAAGAAACTAACTTTTGTTCCTTTGGTTACTGTCATAAGAACTTTAAGCTAATTAGGATTTGTACTATATAAAGATTCAACACAGCAGTCGGATACTACATGTTCTGAGATACTTTCTATCTATGAAGTGCTGTAAAATTATAAATCTAATAAAACACCAATCTAACTAGTTTTTAACTGGAAACACTCCCAATACACCAGTTGTATTGAGACATCAAATAATATAATCTTTACTCCTCATTGGAATTGCTTTCATTATGTTTTTCATAAAGTTTTCTCATTTTCCCCTAAACATGTGTGCTTGTTAAACAAAATAATTCTTTAGCATTGTGAGACTTGCGTTTCAATTGGAGATAAAAATAAGATGCAAAGTATTAAAACATGACCACTTTTATCCTTACAGATTGGAACCAAATGGTCTGCTTCTCTAGTACCCATCACAGATCTTTTCCTTCCTGAAAGACAACAAATGGTTGAGGATGAAGTTTACTCTCCTAACACTTCAGAGCCCAGAAAATTGCTTTCTCTCTCTTTCTCTATCATTTTCTATTTCTGTACTCTGCTTTAGATTCTGCTGAAGGCTGGCAGGAAGCAAGTTTGAAACAGTACTAATGCTTTCCATTTCAAGTGGTGACCTAGGATCCTAGAGGTAAAAGAAGCCCTGGAGAGCCCATTTTATCTTGTAACAAGACTCTGCAGCTCATCCTGTTGGAATCTAGGTTGCCTCTGGAAACTCAGCTCATTACCTAGTGATGTAAGGACTCTTGATTGACCTGTCCTGATTCTACAGCTAATAGAACTGTCAGCTCTCCTGTCACTCAGCCATCACCGACCCTCAAATATAATAAAGGCCTCGAAGGTAATACAGGAAGAGAAGCATCCCAAGGGCATAACCTTCTTGAAAATGAGCCTGATTGTTGAACTAAATACTCTAGTTCAAATATCTGAATTCACAGTAAAGAGGAGTGAACATGATACAGCCATGTTTTATTTTTATCAGTATAATTTTTTCCATATCAGTATGTTTATATCACTTCAATCTATGAACGTCTCAAGTGTAGTAATGTACAGTTGAACATGGCAACGTCAGAAAAGATCACTCAGAGAAGGTCATGATTTGTGTATGTGTGTTGGAAGATGTATGTGGATAACAACAGTTAGTTGTAAGGGTGCTTTGTGTCTTTAAAGAAAAACAAAACCCAGATTTCAGTCCATAACTATTAAATTCTATTCAATTTATTGAATCTGCCAGCATATACTGAGCTGCTGATCTTGACTGGCATTTTTTCTCTTTGCTGAGGTTAGAAACAGAAGATGCTGTTACAGAGAGCTGTTAATGCTCACAAAACATCATTGTTCTACTTTACATTTCCCAGACTCCCCTGCTGTTATGTTTAGACCATGTGACTAAGTCTTGACCAGTGAGATCTGAGCAGAGATGATATAAACCATTTCCAGACCTGACTCATGAAAACATATCACATAACTCTCCAGGTCTCTTCTCCCTTCCCATGTGACTTTTGATGCTACGTTTTCCAGATGTCATCACTACACATTACAAGCAACCTAGATTCCTGGGTTTCTGCTTTGAAGAGAATGCCCTAGAATGCTATCCAACCCAGCTGGACTTTAAATAAGTGAAAATAAACTTTTATTTTATTAACCTGTTGGGATTTCCAGGTTCGTTGTTAGCACACATAGACTATCCCAGTGGTTTTTAAAGTGTGATTTACAGACCGGCAGCATCAACACCTGGGAATTTGTTAGAAATGCACATCCTTGAGCTCACCTGAGATATTCTAAATCAAAAACTCTGATGCTGGGACATAGCTATCTATGTTTTAACAAGCCCTTTGGATGATTCTGATGTACACTAAAATTTGAGAAGTATAAGTCTAAACTATCTTGTCAATACAGTCATAATTCTTGATCTTAAGGAGCTCATAGTCTAATAGACAGATGCTTTTATATCCTAACCTCTTCTTAGTTTTCATAAGACCCTCTTCCCTTAACTGAAACAAGTCTCTTCCCGAAGAACAGGGCATTCCTTGTAGCCATCTCAAAGTGATGCTATTTACTCTTTTCCCACTCACATTCCATACTTTGCAGTTAAAGATGAAACTGGTGTTCACTTTGCTTCTTCCAACTTAGTAATCCCTTACTCACTTATAAGAGTTTTTTCCTTCAAAGCCCATGCCATTAGCTCTATCACACCATCTTTCCCCTTTTTGGTTTATATTATGTAGCAGCCCCTGAGTCTCTTTCGTTTATGATGAATTTGGCACCTGGATCAAAGTCTTCACCTCCACCATTAATATAGATCATTTCTAGGCATATCTATACTTATTGAAGTTTCTCCAAGGTAAAATAAATTCTTGAGCATCATATATCCTCATCCTTTTTCTCCTCTTCACATTCACAACCAAGTTTCTTGAAGAGTTGTCTATAATCATTGCTCCATTCTTTATTCCTTTCAAAACCATTACAATCTAATCTATGCCCTTAACAATCAACCAAAATACCTTTTGCAAAGGTCACCAATGTCCTCCATGAGGCTGAATTTAATAGATAATCTTGGAACTCAATGACCTAACCTGTCTCTGATGATCATACCCTGTTTTTAAAAGAATTTATTCCTTCAGCTCTTCTGATATCATCTTATATACTTCTATTGCTCTCCTATATTTTCTGGTCAGTTCTGTGTCTTTTGTACACGCTTATTTCCCTCAAAGCACAGCTCTCTACCCCCTATTTTTTCTCATGCTGCATTCTTTCCCTAAGGATTCTCTGTTAGAACTATGGTTCAATTACTGTGGATGCCCAGATGACTGACAATTTATGTTTTCATTCAATATCTCTCCTCTAAGTATAGTCTCAAATGTTCAACTACCAGCAGACTTCTTTCAGGTATCTGAAACATACCTTAAACTCAACATGTCTAGCCCTAAACTTAGAATCTTGTCATATACCATCCCCAAATCTGGTCATCTTTCAATATTTCTTATCTCATGATACTTCATCAGTCCATTTGTATAAGCCAGAAACTCATGTATTATCCTTGGTGCTGCCTTTTCCCTTGCTCTCTATGTTCAACACTACCAAGTCCAGTCAATTTGATGATGCTGAATATCTCTTAAAGTGTTTCTGTTCTCAGTCTTTCCACCAGCATCACTTTTGTTAAGCCCACTATTTGCTCTTGTCTGGACTACTATAATTACCTCTCAAGTGGCCTAGCCACATCTTTTTTCTAGAACATCATTGCATTCTTCCATCTGAAAATCTTTCAGTAGTTTCACATTGTTCTTAGAATAAAGAATAAAATTCTTATGATCCTATAGCGCATTTCATAGACTGGTCCTTTTTACTTCTTATAATTCACTTTACACTCTTATCTTGCTATCTTCCTGATAGCCACAGAGTCTTCTTTCAGGTTCCTAATCCTGCCATCCTGCCTCCTATTACAGGGCCTTTGTACAAGCAAATCTCTCCTGGAAAGCTCTCTCTCCACCCTCATCCTCTTTATATAACTATATCATGCTTATGATTTTAACTCAAGGATCCCTTCCTCAGGGAAGCATTCCCTGAAGTTTGAGTCTTCATGTATTATATGCTTTCATAGATTCCTGTTCTTTTTATAGGGCTCCTCTCTTAGTGGATTTGTGTATGTATGTGTGTATATATATTCATAATATATGATTATTTTTGTTAAATGTCTTTCTTGCCCACTAGACATATTCTGTAAAAGCAAGGATCCTTTTATTTGCCTACAATTTTATCCCCAGTGTAGGAATAGCTTCTGACATGAAGAAGATACACAGTAAATATTTATAAAGTAGATGACAAGGAAAAAATTTTTATTAATGTTTTCTTCTCTGAATCATGACTAAATTGTTGGGCAGAAGGCTTATTACAAGGTAATGCTATACAAATTTTAGGTTAAATAAATGTATGTTTAGAGGGAGATTATTATTTGGATTCTACAAAGGAAAAAAAACTTGAGGGAGATAAATTATAATTAGGTCAACTCTTCAAATAACCTAGATTTTACCTGCAAAAGGAAATATGTGTGTGTGTGTGTGTATGTGTGTGTGCATGTGTGTGTGTTTGTGTGTGTGTGTGTGTGTGTGTGTGTGTGTTTAGTTAGAATGATAGAGGAAAAGATGATAGATACAGAGAGTCTAAGGAACACTGAGAAGACTCCAAGATGTCTAGAGCTAAGAAGTCACAGCCACAGCCCATTTTAATTCAGATTGAAGAAACTCATAACAGTTTACTAACACTTCAGAAACTACATTATGCAAGCATTATTTTTCCTGTATGTTTTCATGATTACCGAAGCTGAACATAATCCATCATTGGGAAAGAGTTTTTCACTTGGTAAGAGAGAATTATATTTACCTATTAGTCAATAATGTTTCTATCATTCACCTGATTTGCATATCTGGTTTCTTTTACAGTCATGAAAGAAAAAGCCAATTTTATGAGTATTTTTGATGTTATTAAAGGTTATCAAATTAAAATTGTAACAGTATGTAATCTCAATTAAAATGGCACCTAAATTTTTTTTGCAATTAAAAATTAGAGAGTGATGTCATGAAAAATAGTAGAGTAAGAAGGTTCAGGAATCAGTCCCTCTACTGAAACAACCATTCAGCTGGAAAAAAAAAATCCAGAATCAACTATTCTGGAACCCTAAGACCTGACCAGACACTTAGAGTAAACAAGGGAATACTTGATGAATAGAGAGGCTATTGAACTTTGGTAAGAGAATGACATGAGTAAACCAGCTACCACCTCCATTCTGCAGCTCCTCAATGGCTATGGGAATGGAGGCCTATATTCTTAGTGGCTGGTGCCAGGTGGATACTAAAGACCTTGTCCTCCAAAAAGTTGGGGTTGTGCATTTTTATTGGTCTAGTAGTTCCCTTAAGGATTAGCACAGACACTTGCCTTTGTTTTTGTCCCCTTGGGCTGCACTGGCTTTCTCTCAAATGTTCATTGGAAGATTTGAAGAAATATACACACTTTTTAAAAAATTTAAATCAGACATTTAAGGAAATCACTTAAGAGGCTGACTGCAAAGATAATGAAACAGAAACTTCAGTGGTAACACACACAAGGAATGCAGACTTTCCAAAAATAGTTTGAAATAGTCACTGTATGAATGCACAACTGCAGCTCTCAATAAACAAAATAGCAACCTTGAGGAGAGGAAGAATCTGATTTCCACAGTTAACCACATTATAATACATCATAATACTCAAAATGTCTGGTTCTCGACAATCACAAAAATTACAAATCTTACAAAGAAATAGGAAAACACAACAGGAAATAAATAATTTGACAAAAAATATCTCTGAGGAAACCCATACATTGGGATTACTAATCAAAAATGTTAAATCAATAATCTTAAATATGTTCAATGAGCCAAATAAAATAGACAAAGAGCTAAAGAAGGAAATTAGGAGAAAAATGTATGAACAAATAGAGAATGTCAATAATGAGAAAAATTATAAAAAGGAAACAATTAAAAATTGTGTGGCTTAAATTAAAAATTCACTACAGAGGTTTACCAGTGTATTTGAATAGGCAGAAAAAACATGAACAAACTTGAAGATAAGGCAATTGAAATTGTCTCTTCTAAGGAACAGAAAGAAAAAAGAATGAAAAAAATGAACAAAACCTAGGGAACCTTTGAGACATCATCAAATGCACTGCTTTGTTCATCATGGAAGTCCCAAAAGCAGAAGCAAGAAAGAATGAGACAAAAAGAATATTTGAAGAACTAGTGGTTGAAAAGGTCCCAATTTGATTAAAGACATAAATCTACATATTCAAAAGGCTCAACAGATTCCAAATAGGATAAACTCAAAGATACACACATATTATAACCAAATTGTAGAAAGACAAAGACAAAGAAAGAATCATGAAAACAGTAGGAGAGAAACAACTCATTATATGCAAGTGATCATCAATAAATTAATAGCTCATTTCTCATCAGAAATCATGGAAGCCAGAAGGCAGTGGGTGACATAAGTACTGAATGAGAACAAAAAACAAAAAACCATCAACCAAAAATTCTGTACTGGCAAAATTATCCTTCAAGAATGAAAGAGAAATTAAGACATTGCTAGATAAATATAAGCCAAAGGAGTTAATCACCAGTAGATCTACTCTATAAGATTGCTAGGGACAGTTATTATTTTTTTTCTTATATGGTTCATGCTTTTTGTGTCCTATGTAAGAAATCCTTGCCTAATGAAAGCTCATAAAATTTTCTATGTTTTCTTTCAGAAATTTTTCAGTACTAGCTTTAATACTTAGGTCTATGACCCACTTCAAGTTAATTTTTGTACATAGTATAAGGTAAAGTTTACAATTCATTTTTTTTCATATTGGTATTAAATTGTTTCATCACTGTTTGTCAAGAAGACTATACTTTTTCTGTTGAATTACCTTTGCACCTAAGCAGAAAAAAATCAATTTTCCACATACATATGGGTCTATTTCTGGACTTTGTATTCAGTTCCATTGATCTCTATGACTTCCTTACACCACAGCATATCATCTTAATTACTTTAGCTTTAGAGTAAGTCTTAGAATCAGGTAGTATTCCAATTCTTCCTTTTCAAAATTGTTCAGCTATTCTAGATCCTGTGCATTTCCATACAAATCTAAGAACTGGTTTGTCAAGTTCTACCAAAAAAAAAAAAAAAAAAAAGCAAACAAACCACTAATGAGTGGGATTTTGGTTAGAATTACATTGAATCTAGAGATCAATTTGGACAAAACTAACAATAACATTGAGTTTTCCAATCCATGAGCACAGTATCTCTCTCCATTTATTTACACAGACTTTCTGTAATTTCTCTCAGAAATGTTTTGTAGTTTCCAATATATTTTGATCATATTCTCTTAAGTTTATCTCTAAGTATTTCATGTTTTTGATGCTGCTTAATTGTATTTTTTAAAGTCCAATTTCGATTGTTCATTATAAGTTATAGAAATACAATTATAAAAAAAAGTTGACTTTGTAACCCCTGACCTTGCTGAACTTACTAGTTAGCTTTAGTAACTTTTTAATGGATACTTGAGGATTTTCAAAATGGATAAATATGTCTTCTGTGAATAAGACAAATTATTTTCTTCCTTTCCAATTTATATGCCCTTTTCCTCTTCTTCTCTTTCAATTTACAGCACTGACTAGGTCTTCCAGTACAATCAGTATGACTTCTGGGCTCTGCTTGAGTTCCTCTCCTTATACTATACCTGGGAAACTGCCTTCAACCAGTAAGCAGGGAATTGGTAGGGCCCTCTTCACTTGTTTTCCCTCTCTGAGATCACAGTTCTGTATTGCTTCATGTCAAATGGCTGAGAATAGTTGTTTCTTCTACTTTGTCTGGCTTTCTAGTTGTTTATGGTGGGATGAACATTTTTATAGCAGTTAATATTTCAAAGCCAGTGTGAAAGTTTCATCCAAGGGACATTTTAAATGACCACTTCTATACACTCTAAGCTTTACACCTATATTATGCCAGATCACTAAAAAATTATGTGCCCATAGCAATTCCTTCATAGGACTATGATTTAACATCACATCTTCAACATTTCTTGAGGACTGATCTTAGTAATAGTTTCACAAGTGATATTTATACATCTTTTATAAAGCTGTGTATGGAAGAAATTTTGTTCAGTGCTACATCTCTGTCTATGGACACAATGACATTTCCTTAAATTTTGTGCTAGGAAACCTAATGACTCTCAAATTACTGCTCTGTTTCCTTTTATCTGATAGAAATATATAATGTATTGTCCTTTTCTCTCCAAGGGCTCTCTAGGCACTCATATTTTAATTAAACCTTTTGGTATAACAATCTCCCTTCCTTGTTTGCTTTTCTTCTACTATTGTTTTAATAATTGTACTACATATATTTCTTTATTGGGAGCCACCTAAATTCCTCTGGAAATCGGCAGAATATAAATACACTTTAAAGGATGGGGCTGCATAGCAGAGTATTTATGAGCATGGACTTTAAAATCAGACAGACATGTATTTGTGTCTCTTCTACATTTTGCCTGTACGACCTATCGCAAGTTATTTAACTTCACCAATTTTCAGTTTATTTATTGGTAAATAGTGACATTAACAATAATTTTATTTGGTTTGTGGGGATTTTCTCAGTGTCTGGAACACATCATTCCATAAATGGTATACCTCAGGGTTTCTAGTAATTATTGGAGAATTTCAGCAATTCTAATTCTGTCTGAATTTAAATTACTGTTCAAATAGATTGTTTAATATGGATCACAAAATACCATGCTACAAGTCATCTGTCATATGTTTTTTAGAGGCCCATTTGTGATAAAAAATGTAATTCTTCAGTTCTCCTGGGTGGATTCTTGAGATACGCAATTCCTTCTAGCCGGCAAAATGCTGCTCAGGACAAGTAAGACATGTTCTTAAGAAGTCTTTGTTGTAAACTCTCTTTGGTCAGCTAGCTAACAGGCAGGAGCTGTGGATTTTTAAATTCAGCAGTTCTTTCCCTGGGTTTCGGTTAGGTCTTATGGTCAATGGTGTAAAAAAGTAAACATTAAAAGCTAGGCTTTCATTATAAAACAGCAATGTAGGTGCTTCCTATGGGAGATATAATTAGATTACCTGAGCTCTCAAGATAATTATAAAGGAGATATTAATTTCATGTTGCACAAATTGTTTCAAGCTTGAGAAAATGTTATTCCTGTATCTTCAGGCCTAATATTTATCTAATGTTTAATCCAAATTAATCTTTCGGATGATGCTTGTTTGGAAAAAGCTATCTGAAATATAGCACTAAAGAACCACTGACATATGGTATACCACATGAAGCCTATGCCTTTGTTATTTAAAAGATAGTTTTTTCCCCTTTTATCTTCTAAGATACAAATTTAAGGAAGAATAAATAGCACTAATTATCATCATGTCAAGTTAAGAATAATTAATAGGTTGGCATGTTAAAGCACAATGATTGTAGTCACTCTGGTGATGTGCACCTAGCAGATTTCCAGGCCAAAATTAATCCACCTGCATGTGTGAGCAAGGTGCCACACTAATATTCATGATGTGAACTGGCTCTCTCATTGACCTAGTAAAATAACTGATCTTCTGGCACTATACGCATAATGACTTTTTGTTGAAAGAGGTAATTCAAAATCATGTTAAGATCTAGGAAAACATAATTGCCAACAAGCTGTAACAATAATGACACATTTTTATTTATTTATCACTAGAACTATAAACTGGAAAGAGCTCAGTATGTAAGGATAAAAATAATATCCTTGAATGAGTTCCTGAAGTACCCGAACCAAAAAAGTGAAAAATAAGATTATTATTTACGTACTATGCTATGCAAAAAGAAACACAGTACATTCATAGGACAAGAAAACCTAGTGGATCTGATTAATAAAAATACAAAATAAAAACTATGAACCCATGTAAACTATTTTGAAGATCCCATTTTTTTAAGGACAGTTATGGAGTCTGCTAGGAGAAAAGTTTCAATGATAAGATGAGCTAAGGATCATTTTGGTAACTGGTCACTCACTGTCTTGTTGTCAACAGAAATATCTCTTTGTCACTGCTAACTGGTGTGTCTTTTTCACAAATCAGTGACATTCCACAAGTATTTATTGGGCTTCTATCATATAGGTATTTAGTATTGTATCAGAGACTAAGAAGCTAGAATTTAGCATTGTGAGATAAATATCAACTAGGTAGGGAGATCTGAGATATGATGACCAAATCGTTAAGCGAAAGGTCAGGGATAATTTTCTAAATCAAACATGTACATATTATGCGTGTTCTAAGAATTGAGAGGTATGAGAAAATCATGAGATGCAGAATGCTTGAGAAATTTTTGTGTATAATGAAATTTGAACTGTATCTTGGAGAATAGATAGAATTTTGAGTAGGAGAAGAAAAATAAAAAAGTTTGTGTGTAGTGTGTGTGTGTTTCTGTGTATGTGTGTATGTGTGTGTGTCTGTGTGTGTGTCTGTATGTGTGTGAAGAGCAGCTTGAATAAAGTCACTATGGTTAGTTAGAGTAAATCTGAATTTCCAAGACATGAGAATAGTCACATTTAGGAAGAGTGGGAGAAAAGTTTTTAAAGTTTCAGTCAAGATCATATCACGAATAACTTCTTTCTTGCTCTCGCAGATAATCTTTCCTTCTTCTCCCACCACACATAAATCATCTGTCCCTCAAATCCAGTTCAAATCTATTATCTGTAAGTCTCTACTTCACATTGTGCTGTGTAGACTCAAACCTAAATTAGCACATCTCCTTAATATACACTCTTATCCAAGTCCTGTATATAATGGTCAAAGATGATGTCCTAATGAATGCAGAAGTTGACTGCTTTTAGCTAACCCTTAAGTATTATTATTTATGTTTTTAGGAAACAGTTGTTTGAATGAGTTATATCATCTGGATAGCTGACTCCAAGGAAATATGAAGCTCTTCTGTAGGTGTTTATACCTCATACACAGTATTTTTGCACATTAAAGATACTCAACAAATATTCTCTGAATAAATGAAAGGATTAATAAATACATTTAGGCTTCTTTACAAACCTTAATCCTTTTAGAATGATTGGCATGTGCTGCTGTTGTGATTCTGTCTTCATAGTGAATAATCCGAGGGGATTTTAAGCAGTTCAGTAAATGAGACAGGTAATTCCCTAGGACACTTATTGGACAACTTGGCTCCTCACAGCAATAATAAGAAGTAGATTTTATTTTTTAAAAAGTCATAGATTTTATTAAAATTATGAGTGAAATAATAAAATTATAGAGAAGTAATATTTTACAAGTCATAAATTGTAACAGAAATCTACATCTAATATTTATTAAACTGTTTCAAACCACTTCTGGATGTGAATAAAGATCACTTTCTAAGACCCCGAATCCTCTTCTGCCCAATTCTTATTAAAACCTAAGTTCATAATGTGGTTTTTCTGAGTGAGATTTCATGTTTCTTTGACTATGGGAAAGCTCTGAGTCAAATTTTCAACCCAGTTCTCATAATTGTTCATTTATAATTGCTAAATTTTTAATGAGATTTTAAAAATGCATTTAGTATAGTGTATGTATTTTTATAAAATGCTTCAAATTCCCTTTTAAAAACGACGAAGTATAAAGGAGCAAACGTTTTCAAAGTACATACTCTGTTTCAGATACCGTGTTAGCTACTACAGACGTAAGTCAGAACTTAAATAGTAAATTATAGGAAAGAACGTTGAAACCTAGTGAAAACTGGTAAATATTTCTCCACCTTAAATGTATGTCAATTCAAAGAGGTAATATGGCATATAGGTGCAAACATAAACCCTTTCATAGATCTAGAAGTGGGAAAGAGCTAAAGAGAATATTTAACACGGCTTTTTCAAAATGTGTTTCATGGAACACTATTGCAGAAGATCATAGTAGTTTCAAGAAATAAACATTTCCTGTATTCAAATATGATGGTGCAAAATCAATGTTGGGTAATATTGCTGACGCCTTAGTACAAACCAAGTGGCTCCCAAATGTACTAGTGGTCATTATATTTTTCATTGTCACAAACCTCCAATACAAAAACTAAAAAACGAACAGAAAACCAGTTTTACTTTGTGATGTCTTTGATGACGTAGTAAAAATTATTAATGGTATTAAATCTTGATTATTAAGCATACATATATTTAATAACATATGTGAGAAAATGGGAATTATGCATAAAACACTTATTGTATGTGAAGTAGGATGGTAATCTTGAAGAAAAGCACTTGTAGAGTCACTTGAGGTGTAGCTGAACTAGCTATGTTTTTCCTGGAACCTCAGGAAAAGTTTCCTTTTCACTTGAAAGAATGACTAACAAGCAATAGGTATTGAGACATAAATATTTACCTGATATGTATATATTTTTAAATGAATGAATTGGTCCTGTCACTTCAAGGAAAACAACTGACAGCATTTTTTGCTAATGATAAAATTTGAACTTTTAAGTGAAAATTTGAATTTCGGAAAACGTGTACCTGCCACCATGAGCTTGATAACTCTCCAATATGTAAAAACTTTTCTAATGAGATTGGTGGTGATGTTTATGGATTTTTTTGATATTATGTAATGAATTATGTCAACATTTGGAAGGTCTCCATAACTCAGTGTATCAATATGCTCCAAAAGTCACAAAATCATGTATGGGCAAAAGATCCATTCAAAGAACAAGCTAAACCAGTAAATTTTAAATTAATGGAGAATAATATTTCATTGATATTGATTCTGGTTTGATATTGCAGTTAACCTTTCAGAAATGACAGCATGTTGAGTTTTAGTCTAGAATTCAAAAAGAATATCCACAATTATCTGAATATTAAAATACTCCTCTTTCCAGATCATAGATTAAGATGCTAGATTTTTCTATATATACTTTAACAAATACAACATATCACAATTATTTGACTACTGAAGCAGACTTGAGAATCCAACTGTTCTTCAGGAAGATAGACTGAAAAAGATTTTTTAATGTAAAAAAAAGATACTTCCTTTTCTAAATATTTTTTACTTTGGAAAATTTACTTAATTTTTCTAAAAATATGTTATTTACAGTGATATGTAATGGATACACTATTGTTATTTTTAAATAAATTAACAAATAAATAAAACTTTTCTCAGCTAAAAGAGTAAATATCAGCAGAAATAACTAACATAAACAAAAGCAATTTTTATCTTTAATAATATTTTAAGGGTGGAAAGGGGTCCTGGGATAAAAAAGTTTGAACACTGCACTAGAAGAAACCTGAGGTCACATTAAAATCCTTCATTTATGCATCTTTTATTTGCTAATATGGAAATTAGAACAAATGACCACTTATATTTTTATGATGTGAAAAAATAGCCATAAAAAAAACTTTAGTGTTGTACCTATAAAAAGTATGCCTTTTTTTTTTTCTGGTTATCTCTATGTACAAACATTTATGGAGAATAAAAATCCTGAAATGTTATACTTATTTTATTTAATCAAAAATACTCTGTGTGTGTATCAAATAAGAATTTTAATGTTATTAATACCAAAATAATGTTGCCATACAGATAAAAGCTGAGACTCTTCAGAGATATAGGCATAAGCAGAAATTCAATAGTAAGGAATACATTCATTATACTTCCCCGAGGGCTTTTTTTTCCCATAAAATTATGACACCTGATAAATGACTGCAGGGAAAATGTGCCAAAAGAGCTCCCTTGTTGTTTACAGCTTGTCATAGGTTAGTGCAATACAAAAAGAAGATGAATGCATCTTTCCTACTCCAGATTGTCTCTACTCATAAAGGGAAGATTTCACCTCATCCCAACAGTGATTGGCTTAGATCACCACAACAGATCAATAATGTTGTGGTTGCTTGATGAATTTATGGAAGCAGAAGAAGGAAGATAGAGTCCTACCCCTGGATTTCCCTGCAAGGTGACTCTACACTAGCCAAAGCTGAAGAAGTGTGGTTTATGTCTTCTACTGGTGCCACTCTTATATTCAAATTGCCCTTTGGTTCTTCTGCTTCTGTTAATGCTATC
>CM053502.1:118232029-118361517 GCA_028627145.1 Eidolon dupreanum | reverse complement strand
TTTTGAGTAAATATGGTTGAGTTTTTAGTTTTACCTCAAAACTGCTCATTAGCTCAGTTTGAGCCCAATTGATATGTATTCTTATTCACTTCTTAATAACTCCCTCATATGAATTGAGACAAAGATTCCGAAAACTTGGCACTGTCGAGAACCAGATGGACACCTCCCACACTGTTTGAGACAGAACTGCTTACTTCTTCCTGTAGGTTCCCATGACGTGATCCAACATATTTATCTTTAAAAAATACAAACCAAACTGGCTTGGTTTTTGCCTTTTCACTATAGCTGTGGGACTTGGATGTTAGGGTGGGTTGTCTCAGAAGTATACCCTGATACAAGGATTTAAGTGCAAGTAGAGTAAGTTTTTAGGGGACATTGGCAGGGAGTGGAGAAGCAGAACAGGAGAGCCAACACAGGATTTGTCAGTGGACAGGTTACCTGCCTCTGGGAGATGATGTAATGCACACCTCAGAGCTGTCCCATCTGAGGGTGAGAAGCTGGTTAATAATCTACTGTCTTGTGTCATTGGCTAAGATCTGATCTGGAGGCATTAACTCCCCAGCATCTTTCTCCTACCCATGCATAAGCTCAGCATGCTCCTGTGGTGGGAGAAAACCCTCAGGCAGATAGAGGCTTCCTTCCTTGCTGGAGGAAGCTGTAGACATGTGTGAAAACCCTGATTGGTGAAGGAGTAAGGCAGGGCTCCAAAGTCTCTGTCATACTGGGCAAATCACAGTTTCAGCGCTTGAAGCAAACTTTTAGTTTACTCTACAGAATCCAGTTTCTCTGATTGCAAAATGAAGGTTGTAGATTAAATTCTAGTCATTTTCATGTCTAAATTTTTCATTCTTTCAATGGCTGTAGATCTTTCATGTATATATCTTCCTATACAAGTAAAATCTAAACAGAATCAAGTTCTGAATGCACTTGGTAGAAACATATTAGCTTCTAGATAATATGGAAACGCACAAATTCAAGTATTTTCATTCTCTACCAGCATTAGTATGGGAGATTTTTGTGTGTGTTAATAAGTGTGATGTGAATCAAAATAACTGCTCTTTTGAGGTGTTGGAAAAGGAAATCTATATTGAATAAAATCAAATAGGGAATGGAACTTAGTATTTAACTTGAAACTTGTTTTAAAAGTAGTCTCAACTCAGGCAATTATTGAACAAAGTTAAAGGTTAGATATTTGAAAATAGCAAGAGAATGATTTTCTGTATTTATCTCTGAGCTCTTCTTTCTTAACAGAAGCCCAGGAACCAGTGTATGGTGAGCTTCCCCTGAGTGGCTGTGTTGAACTTTAAACTTGCCAGTGTTTTGTTGTGCCTGCAACTGATCGATGGGGACAGGAGGATTTACGGGTGCTCAGGTTTGAGCAGCACCAGATAGAGATGCAGGCAAAAATCCCTCAGTGACTCACTTTGGGAGCTGCCCTTCCGGAGCCAGGAATAACTGTCAATAAATAGCAAAGCCAGTGGCTAGAGGGCCGGGAAGTAGCTATAGCGGCTTCTGCCTGTCCCATGAAGGGCGGAGACCTGGCTGATAGCAGCTCTCTGAGGACTGAATTTCTATGCCCACTCTGCAAACAATCCTAGAGTCACCACACAACAACCATCCGCAGCCTCTGCATGCATCATACCTCAGGGAACAGGATTATTCTGGGCCTAGCAGGCTGTTAGTGGGGGCCTCGCGCCAAGCTTCAAAAAATTTCCAGTGATCTGGATCTTTAATTACCCTAATGCTGCTGCACAGGTGTAACTAGTTTTGCTGATACATTTTAAATACCTTTAAGGACTAGATGGGAAAAACCCTTTCCTACAGAGTATTGCCTTAGAATAGTAGGGAATCCTTACACTTTATCCCTTTATGAACCATCTGGTGAATTTGTTAAAATGCTAACTCATTGGCCCTTAATAGTTCCCAAGTGGAGCCCAGGAAACTGAATTTTAATGTTTCCTAGGTAGATTCTGAGGTGGGTGGTCTATGGCACCTTGAGAAATGCCTTGTTTTGAGGATCTATTTCATTTTAACAAAGGAAGGTGGTGGGGAGAATATCTGTCTCGCCTTTGAATAGAGAGCAGCAGCTGAACATAGACCAATTCTTGGATTTATTTTGGCTGGTTTTGTGGAAAACACACTATTTTCCAATTCATATTGGGATGAGGTATCTAGTTAAAAATTGTATATTTAATAAATTGCACGTATCTAATTAAAATCTTAAAAGCTAGGAGACTTTTCTGAAGACTACATGTAAATTTTACCCAAGCGAGTGAACAAATAGAACCCTACATTTTCAGATATAATGAAAGTCAGAGGCAATCCTGTTACCAACAAGCTTTTGAGATCTAGAAATCAGCAGCAGCCTAATGTTTGGGAGAATTCTGGACTTGAAACCACCTTGATGACTGGTAGAGAGAGGAGAAGACCCTGATGGCATCTTTGCAGTGCTGCTGCCCTCAGATCTCAGGCTGACGGTTCTTCCTTTCCCAGGAAATGGCTCTTTTTAGCACAGAGAACTAGCTGTTACTCCCATCATAAATGTGTCACTGTTACAGTTTCTACGTCTGTCACACCCCACCTTAACTGATTATTATGGAAAGTCAGTCTGTGCTTACATGGCATATACTCATCTCCATGCAAAACTACATTGCTTTAGTCTGTTATTTTCTCTAGGCTTGTCCTGATTTCAGCTATTATCATCAATATCATGTACTGTGTAAATGCAATTCACAGATTCTCAAACTGTTTGAAATGGCAACACTTGACATTTAATTATTTGAACTTAGGTTTGGACCCTAAGCCCCTTTCAAATGAAAGCAGAAAATCTGGGGAGACCTTTTGAAATATTTGTGGCTGGTTTTGGTTTTTGGAAATCCAAGTTTAAGATTTCTTGGTTTAATTAAAAGAATGGTTCTATGCAAGCCATTTCCTTAAAATGCAAGAACATGAACAGCATTGCCTACTGGTTGCTTTTACTGAAGCACAAATGGAATATTGTAGTTATTGGAAGCTAGACTTTATTAGTTGCCTGAGATCAAGGACTGCATTTCGCTTTATTTTTATGTCCAGTGTCTACGACAGTGCCAGCTCATACTCAATTCTAATTAATTAACTCATATTTCAGTTAAGTTGATTGTTGAATGAATCAAAAAAACTTTGCAAACTCTGATGATTGTGTGAAGGATGTTGGAATAATTTACCAGATGACAGCATAAGGCAAATGGGGGCAAATACCTAGAATGTACGCTGTGGTTTCTCTATTCTTGATTGCTTAGCAAGACATTGCTAATGCATTATAGCACCTTTTCTTGTTCGGCAAGGATGCTACCTCTTGATCATTTTAAACACAGTGCTTAGAAAAGCCACTACCCATCAATCAAAATGGGGGTTTGGGAGGGTTTTAAGAAAAAAGAGGGAACTTTTTTTGCCAGTTCAGTTTTAAGGCTTAAATAAATTAATACTTCTTACTGCCAAAAGGATAAAAATGCCCCCAGAGGTTGCAAAGGGATCTTATCTTTTATGCTCACTTGTATTAATTGGTGGTGGCTGTCTCTAGCCTTGTTTTAGGATTGTGAGGTTACAGGTAAGAGTCTTAAAAATCAGTTAATGACTTTTGTCTTGGGCAAGTGAGAGAAGGATGTTTGCTTTCTACTGGTTATCTTCCATCTCTATCCAGCTGTGTTTTTAGCCCATGTGCTATCCAGAGCACAAGCAGGGACATGGAAGCAGTGGAGTTGAGGAGCAGAGTAGAACCAGAGGAGAGAGACAGAAGATGCTGTGCAAGAGAGAAATAAAAGAGAGCTATGCAGTGGGTAGAGTAAAAAGAGTGTCACCAACAGGGATCTCAGGTGCCTCTTTGTAATTTCAGTGCCACAGGCCTCTGTCCCTGTGTGGAACTGTCATGGGTCAAAATTGACATTCTGTGCAGCAACTGTCATATTCAGAAGACTTATACTGTGAATCTGGGAGTCATAATAATAGAATTGAAGGGAAAGTAGAACTAGGACTGTGGGATTGAGAGAAACTCTGGAGAAATAGTCTTATGTGCTTCAACACTCCACCCCTCTCTGTCCTGGAAGCCCCAATCCCAGTATTGAAATGGAGATAAGGCAGAACAGAGGGGACTGCAAATCTTTGGCTATAAGTTTTCATTATTTATTCGTCTATAACATGGGAGGCTCTGTTAAAGTCATTGGGACTTACTAAGAGATGAATAAGACCTGTTCTCCACTTTCACGGGGGGTCCCAATCTGGTAGTAATGAAAAATCCATCAACACCACCACCCATTAAAAATATGAGAAGCATCATGATATATGCATGAACAAAGAGCTATTAATTATACCTAAAGGAGTTGGGGAATTTCAGCTGTGAAAAATATTTAATGATACTGTTCCTTAGGAGATATTTATTTTGATAGATTGTTAGTAAGATAAATAACTTGTTGTTGAAAGAGATTCAAATCTAGCATAGAATTGCAAACTAGATACAGCATACTGCACTGTATTGATGGATTTATTAGGAAGAGCCTGTAACACTTGAGTATGTATTTCTTTTTAAAAATAATGTATGATACATGTGCATTCGATTTAATGAAGCAAACTAAAAAACATGGATAAATGTGCTGTTTGGTAAAAGACAAAGTGCTTTTTCTACAAAAGCTGATCTAAATGTTTGCTAATTTGAATCAAATTTCTTAAAGAAAGAGCATTATTACTCAGGATGACCTTAGAATGCTTGTGTTTAATATCAATCCTCTAGTGATTCCTAAAGGCAAGAATTCCATAATAATCAAATTTTATTTATGTGAAGCCATCTAATCAGTTTTGAGGCCAGTGGGTGTTAGTTTTTGCAAGTCTAATTGCTCACTGGGCCATCTACTGGAGTCAGAAGCACAGATAAAGGGAATCCATTCTTCTGTAAGAATGTGCTTATATTACAGACCTATTGCCCATTGTCAAGTTTCATTAACTGGACTTTCCAGTGGGCAGTTCTGTATTATATGCCCAGGGGTTGCTCTATTGATCTTTTCAAGGGTTTGGCAGACACTTCATAGCTTAGAATTGCCTGAAAAATTTGGAAGGAATGTTTAATTTTAGCACAGTTTCCTAGATCCATTTGATTACTTGCTATGAAGTCAGACCATCAGTCCCCAAGGAGCTTACACTAATTAAAGGGCAAGGTTCAAGAAAAATGCTTCTTGTTTCACAAAAAAACTTTTATATGACATAATAGCCCAGAATATATAGATAAACAATCCAATAAAGACTGTGGGTAGTTTCAGTTTATGTGGTGAGAAGTTGAAGTAGTCTTTTGGGAAGAAAAACTTTAAAATGAGATTATTGTGTAGATACCATTTGTACTAGTTTCTTTAGATGTGACACAATATATTTCTTGAAAGAAGTGGTAGCAGTTTGGTCAAAACCCATTACAGAGTTAATTGGGAGTGAGCTGTATATAAGAAATGGTGTGGGTTGGCAATATAAACATTATGGGAAGGTCAAAAAGTCTTCGAATCTGAGAGATTCAGATCATTTGGGGACTGACAAAAGAGATTTAAATCTATAGAGCAATTTGGAAGTCAACAAGGCATGATTGTTTCTTAACCCTTCTGATAAAAAAAGAAAAATTTTCTTCTGGGACTGTGCTGTCAGATGTGATTAATTTCTTTATCTCTCTTTTTATATGATTACTTACTATTTATCACCTTTTGTGCTTTTAAAATCTTCCACACATCTGAGCAAATGTAGCATATGTTTCTCCTGAGAAATGAGTAGAGCAAAATAAACTCCTATTCTTTTGTCTTTTTCTCTTTCTTAAATTTCTAACAGGACAGGTTAATTTTTTTTTCAGTCTGAATGACTCAATCTACACTATAGGGTTATCATGTCAGTGGTAGAAGAGTTGTCAAGTAAAACCTTGTATGATTTAGTCTGCATTAGGATAATCCCATCTCTGACACAATCAAATACTTAACTTTTATAATGGACTTGGAATTTGGAGCATTAGGAGTTACGGGCTTATATCGTAATAACTGTCAGATTGGAATAAAGTTGGTTGCGTAATGCAAATATCATATGCATTTAGACAGGTAAATTTAGACAGAAAGTAATTTTATGATAAAAATGATCACTTTTGTTTTTATGATCTTTGAAAAGATTTCAAACTAGCAAACCACAGGTCAAATCCAACCTATAGACTCAAAAATTGTTTGCTTGTTTGTTTGTTTGTTTTAATTTAAAAGATATCTTTTGGTTGAGTAATGAAAGGCAAGTCTCTTCCATGGTTGCCCCCCAGCTGAGAAAATATAACCAATGTTTTACTTATAGATCCTTCCAGAGGTAGTTTGTGCATAGATAAATATAAACAAACGTGTATGTGTCTATTCCCTAACCCCCTCAACTTTATCTATATTGTTCTGCACTACTTCTTTCTCCCTTCTTTTTTTCCTCTTTCTTTTTCTCCATTCTCCTTTTCTCCTTCCCCTCCTTTCCTTTCTTAACATTATATCTTGTAGTTCATTCCACTTCAGTACATTGTTATTCTTTCTGATTCCACTGTACGTATGTACCAAAATTCAATGAACCATTTCCCTATTAATGACCATTTCGTATATTTGCAAATGTTTGCTATTGTTATATGACTATGAGTACTTTTGTACAAATAAGTCAGACATGTGAGTATAAATCTATCTGTAGAATACTTTTGTGGAAGTGGGATGAACCCACATTTAGAGGGTAAGGACATTTGTGATTATGATAGATACTGTCAAACAGTCCTCCATAATGGTTTATAAATTCAGCCTCCTGGCAGCAATGCATGAGAATGACTATTTCTTCACCACTGCCAGCCCAGTGTGTTATCTATACTCTTTGATTTTTGTCAGTATAAATGAAAAGTATAATCTCAATGTTGGTTTAATTAACATTATTCTTATTAAAAGTGAGGTTTAGCATCTATTTATATCTCAAGAGCCATTTTAGTTTTCTATTCTAAAAACTGTTCATAGCCTTTTAAAACAGAGTTGTTGATCAGATCTTTTTTTGGTGTTAAGTTGTATAATTTCTTATATATTTTTGATTTTTGCTCTTTATCAGACATATCTTCTCCCATTCAGTTTGTTGTCTTTTTGTTTTGCTGATGATTTCCTTTGCTGTGCAAAAATTTTTGATTTGATGTAGTCCCATTTGTTTATTTTTTCTTTTGTTTTCCTTGTCCGAGGAGACATAAAAGGATGAAATCTTGCCATCTATAATAGCATGGACCACCTAGCACAGATCTAGAGGGTATTGTGCTGAGTAGAGTAAGTCAGACAGAGATGGACAAATGTCATATGTGGAATCTAGAGAGCAGGATAAACGAATAAACAACAGAAACAAGCTCGTAGGTACAGAGAGAATTTTGATGATTATCAGATTGGTGGGTAGGGGAATGGGTGAAGGGAGGAGGTATTAAGGAGTACAAATTGATAGTTACAAAATAGTTATGGTGATATAGAGTGTAGTATGGGGAATATAGTCAGTAGTAGTATAATAACTACATATGGCGTCAGATGGGTACTGGATTTATCGGGGTGATCATTTCATAAGTTATATAAACGTCTAATCGCTGTGTTGTACACCTGAAAATAATATAATATTGTATGTCAACTATCATTGAAAAAATAAAAATATAAAAATTTTAAAAAATTAGTCATTTGGGATATGTGTACAAATATTTTTAACATTATTTTTGTATTTTAATTTTTCAGATTTTAATTCATCTAGAAATGATCCTTATTCAAGGTGTGGATATTTTTCCCATATGACTACTCATTTTTCCCAGTACTTTTTTTCTTTCTTCCCACTTATTGGAATACCACTAATTAATACTCTAAATCACCTAATGAATTTGGATCTATATATCTGAACTTATTGTGGTATATATACCAGAGCACTGTTTTAATTATCATGATTTTATAATTTTTTTAAAAATCCAGTAACAGTAATTCCCCTTATTGCTCTCCATTTTCAGAGATTTTTGCATATTCTTATTTTATTTCATATGGACTTTAGAATTTGCTTGTTTAGTTAAGAAATAAATTGGTATCCTTTTGGGGAATATTATTTAATATTTAATTAACTTAGGGAGTATTGACCTTCTTGTAATACTGGGTCATCTTGTCTAAGAAAATAGTGTCTTTTCATGTGTTCCTGCCATCTTTTGTTTTATTCAAAGCTTTTTTTCATAATGTTCTTATATATTTCTTATTGATTTTATTCCTTTGTAATATGATATGTGGGATTATTTCTTCTTTATAGGTTTGTTACTTTAAAATGTATAAAACTATTGATTGCTATTATATTAATTTTTTTACCCTGTTTCTTTACTGAATTCTCTTATTATTTGCAGTTAATTAGATTGGTTGTTTCAGATACATAATTGTATTACCTACCAAAACAATTTACCTCCTCCTTTTCAATATTTTATACTTCTAACTCTTTATTCTTGGCTAAGTCTATTGGCTAATAACATTCGAACATTAATAAGATGTTAAATAATGTTTAACATTAAATAATAAAATGTTAAATAGCAGGCATTAGTTCTTCCTGGCTTTTGTAAAAATGCATTTGTTTAACACAGCTTTTACGCCATGTTAAAATGGTATCCATCTTTTTCTATTTTACTGAGTTTTATTCTTTAAAGAATGGTTGTTGAAATATTTTCATATACATTTTCACAATAAATCTCATGTGGTTATGTTGTATTATTTTTATAGTTGCTGCTGGATTTTGTTTACAAGTATTTTATTTAGGATTTTGGCACTAATATTTATAAATAAGATTTGTTTCTAGTATTCTGTTTTTATGCTATTTTGTCAGATGTATCCTTAATGTTATGCTTGCTTTACAAAAATAATTAAAAAATTTCTATCAATATCGATAATCTGAGCAGTTGAAATAGCATTGGAATTAACTACTTTTAAAGATTTGTTGGAATTATCCTATGAGTAAATTGGGCATAGTGCTTTTTTTGTTGTTTGAAGCTCTTTGGCTTGCTTCTCTATTTTTTAATAGAATTTGTTCACTTTATATTTTCTGTTTACTTTGTGGTCAATTTTGATAAAAAAACTTTTCCTAGAAAGTTATTTCATACAGGCTAAAATTTATTTTTATAAAATTCACCAAATTCTATGAAAATTAATCTCTTATGATACTTTAATTACTTCTGTTTCCATTCCATTGTCTTTTTTTTGTGAATGCATTTTTTTTTTCTTGATAAAGCTAACTAATTATTCACTTTTCCTTTTTTCTTTATAGAAAGAGTTTTTGGATTTATTTATAAATTTCACTGTGTATCAATTTCTAACTTATTGCTATTATATTATCTTTATTAATTTACCTTCACATGTTCTGTTAATTTTGTTGATCTGTATATAACTTTTAATGATTGATACTTGTGTCATTTGTCTTTATTCTTTCTTATTCAGACAGACATTTAAAGCTATGAATTTTTCTCTTAGCACATGTTGGCTCTATATCTCATTCATCTTGATATGTTAAATTATATTAACACATTGTTTTCTAGAAATTTAGAAATTTTGTTTTTTAGTTCCTATTTTACTCAAGAGTTGTTTAAGGGAGAGTTATACTATTTCTAGACAGAATTTTTGTTTTAATGAGATAGTGATTTCTACTTTCTTGAATTTATAAGGTTATCTTTGGGGTCTAATATGTTGTTTATGTTTACGTTTCTATGAATGTTTATGTTTATATAAAGTGAAGGTACAGTCTCAATTTTCAGGATGCAGAATTTTATATTTATCTGTCAGATCTCTGCTGGCTATTTTTATTTTAGTCTTCCATAACTTTACTTATTTTTCCTTTACACAATTTGTCAACAGACTGAGAGACGATACTTCAAATCTCTTACTACTAATGTGTTCTTAGGTATTTTCTTTGAATCTCCTATAATTTCTGCTCTATTTATAATTCTGCTGTTATTTGGTGCAGAAATATTTGTTGCAGTTGTGTCTTTATTTGTAAATTTTACTCCATGTCATTATAAGCATTATATCTTATTTAATGTGTTTGCTCTCAATTCCACTCTGCCAGCTGTTACAATTGTAAGTCCTGCTTTCTTTTTATTGGCTTTTGTTGTTATAATGTTGCCTATCTATTTTTACTTTCTAAGTTACGTTGTTTTAATTTTCATATATAGAGAATTAGATTTTGATTTGTGATTCAGTTTTGTCTTTCAGTTAGTGTAAGTCATAGATTTATTGCTATGACAGGTATGTTTGGTCTGGATTCTGTCATATTAGTTCATGTTACGTTTTCTATTTTAAAGAGTTTTTCACTTTGTGGTCTGTTTTCATTCATTTTGCCTCTGTAGTTTTTCTGATATTAAGAAGTTTGCATTTTTGTTCTGATTACCTTTTAATTGTACTTTTATATAATATCTTTAGCTTCTCTGTATTTTTGGACTATATTTATTAGTTTCCTCCTACATACAATACTAAAATTAGCACGTTCTCTCTTCTTTCCCCTCTTTTTCTTAGTTTATCAACTTATTTCAGTCAATACTATTAAAAATTTTAAGTGTTTCCCTTTGTACTGCTAAGTTTAAGTTTATATTATTTGAATTTGTTACCTTTGCGATACTTTGATTTCCAGGTATTAAAGATAAAGCAATAAATAAGTTCACTTTACTTATCACTTTCTTTCATAATTATCTCCTGATTTTTATTAGTTGTATCATTTTGAAATATTCTTTCTTTGGTTTACAATGAAATGCATTTGATGTTCTCTTTCTATACATTCCTCAGCTATATTTTGGTTGAATGAAATCTGTCACCCAGTAATTTTCTCAAGGAGGAATCCTGGCACTATTCCCTGAATTTGTGCATGTTTTAAGTGATTTGACTGAAGCTTTTATAAAATTCTAAGGATAGCTTGACTGGTTTTAATTCCCCTGGTCACAATTCTTTCTTTGAAAATTTTATAGGTATCGATTTACTGGTTTTTGGCATTGGAATCTGTGGAGAAATCTGAGATCGGCATTATTTTATTTTCTCTCTTCATGTATTACTTGATATTTTGCCTGACTATTCTCTAAGTTTTGGGCTTTTAGGGGGAACTTCAATAACTTTTCCAAGATATGTCTCAATTTTGATCACTCTGGATTAACTATTCCTCAGTCAGTGTGTGCCCTTTTATTCTAAAGGAAAAACTCATGAGGTTAAACATGCCATAATTGTTATAAAACAATTCTTAAAATGGAAATAGCATTCTACCAATACATAATAAAAATTGAACATTTCCATAAAAATACTCATTCAAATTTATTTTGCACTTGTTAATGTCTATGTGAAGAATGGATAAGTGTTCGTAAGTCTTGTCTATCCAATGCAACAAAAATTTGAATACCGCCTGTAATAACAGTGGTTGATACAAATCATTCTAGGGCCTCCTATGCTTTATTTTGTCTCATATTCAAAACAATCCTATGTATAAATTCTGTTATTTTCCGTAATTTGTAGAGGAGGAGACTAAGGCTTAGAGGAAATATAACTTTCCCACATTAATAAAAGGCAGAGCCAAGATTGAAACCTAAGCCAACTTACTCTATAGGCAAAGATCATAACCACTAGATTGCTCAATTATCTAGTTATTTAGATATCTCTCTTGATGCTGAGCTATTATTTGATCTATCATTGTATCCCTCCTAGGAAACTGTGGTTGAAGATTTTTGAGCTTTAGATCCTTCAATGAGTCAGTTCTTACCTGGTGGTAATTTTGCTTTCCAGGGGACATTTGGTAATGTCTGAAACATTTTTGGTTGTTACAACTGCAAGGGGTGGTTCTACTGGTTGGGCAGAAGCCAGGGATGATGTTAAATATCTTATAATGCACAGGACAACCCTCACAACAAAGAATTATCAGGCCCAAAATGTTAATAGAGCTGCTATTAAGAAAATCTGAATTAGATGATAATTTTCTTGAGGGAAAAGTCTTTTTTTACTTGTATCACTCCATATCATTTAATATAACAGAGAAAATGAATGGATACTTGACTTATTTTAACAAAAATAATATCTATTTGTATCTATATCTATATCATCATTATCCATCTTTATCTGAATCTAAAAGTTCCAATATTCTTTAAAATTTCATTACTTTGGTTCTAAAAAGGACACGCAATCAGCTGTACCTTATTCAAGACTTAACTTGGTTTAAAAAATTGCTTCTTTTTTTCTTTTTCTGGCATAATTTTATATCAATAAATATTTCATTAATAGTTGTCTTATCACTGAATTAAAGAGAGGCTGTTCATTAAGGAACTTTGTCCCCATTACTGATGAAGAGCTCTAAATTAATTATTTCCTGATTGCATAGAACAGTGTTCATGAAAATTAGTAAAAACTGTTCATTTTTTCTTTGGGGGTGTAGAAAGAGGTTGTTAGAATAAAATTGGACAGAATTGTCAAAGTTACTATATAAAGATCATTTTATTAATTAGTCTTTTCTCCCTTCAGGAGATTAGATCAACACTGATTGAAATTTGCTCAAGATCACTTTCTTTATAAGAAGTTTACCTTTCAATTCCACCCTACACTTTAGAGCAAATGAGAATAGTAGTATTCTATAGTTATAATAAAGTCTGGCCACTCAAAAGACAAGGCCCACTTCCGAAATAATAATTTAGGAACTACTAATTACATCCTTTTTCCTCTCTGTAAGTCACATGTAGCCAAAGCAAGAACTTGTATTAATTGTCTCTGGAGAAGAGTGTGGGGGCGTGTACATTACTCTAAGCACAGTATCATTTTGAAAGTAATTTAGCAATATGTCCAACAGGAAAGTTCCTGATATTTAGCTCCATTGTTGAAAACTATATGTTTACAGTTCTCCGATAATACAGTATACGAGGGGCCACCAGTCAAATATTTGAAAAGTTTTTAAAACATTTCAGGGCAATGATTCCTATTGTAGGGTTTCGTGAGCTCACAAAATAATTTTTTTAAACTGGCGATAAATCTTTCTTATCTTAATGAGCTCTCTTAGTAATTGAAGGAAACTTTAGGAAAGATGAATTGTGCATTTTAAAACAAAAATAAGGAACATAGCTCAGGTGTTTATCAGTATGAAGTCCTCTGAGAGATGGTAAATTCTCTTCATAACAAGTTCTCCAGCTAAAGGTCCCCATTAGCAGCTGTTCAGTTGTTAATTGTCTTTCTTCAACAAGTAGTCACAGGAAGGTTTCATGGTGCCAGAGTTCTTTCTGTGTGTCTCCTCCATCCAAATTCAAAGGCATCATTAGAACATCTGGAGGATAGTATGACAGATAGCATGATCCTTCTGGTACTTGCACTTCCACGTGTCTCTCTATTTCTTCTTAATTAGGATGCAAAGTAAAAGTGACAGAGCCGTTGCTAGTGAACAGGCAGCAGCTGGCACCTCCATGAGAGGGGGCAAATTTAGCGATCGGGTTGTAGTATAACAATTCATATGCCCTGTCAGACAGGAACACTTTAAAAATGAAATGTTGCAAGGTTCTTTGCTAGTCAAGTGTAACTTCCTTGCTACATTTTGCAGTTTTGTGTGATGAGAATAAGTGAGGCTACTCAGATTCCACTAGATCTCTAACTTCTGAAGCACTCAGAGTTGAGTTTAGGCAAATGAAATGTCCTTAAGAGATAGTGGGCAGAATTGAGATATTTCTTTGAAAAAGATAACCTGAATATATTGAAGTAAAAATGTCTTCAATTCAGTAGAAGTTCTTGGCGATGAGTTGATTGCATATATTAACTAATTAGAATTTTTAACACGGGAAGGGTAGAAAAGTGGACAAAACACTTGAATTATGGTGCCAGAGGGCTGTTTGTAAATTTTAAAAAATCATACAAATCTGTAGATTGATAGCTTACATCTTATTTGTAAAAAGGTTATAGCAGACAAAGAAAATGTGATTTTTGTGCAATATTTATGGAACTGTAATACATCCCACCAAATGTAAAAGATCACTCTTATCAACTGGTGAAATCCATCAAATTGTATACTTTCCTATATATTTAATTTAATAAAACCTTTGAAAAAGTAACTTAACTGTTACATTCTCACAATACCAACTGAACAGAGTAACTTTTGTTTCTTTAATTGATCAAATTTTTTTATTAAAATGATTTATTTACCTTTGAGGTGAACAATTTTGATACCGGATAGACATAGTTTTGATATCCTACTATTTTGCCAGTTATTAGTTATACGTGAGTTTGGGCAAGATCTGAAATTCCGCTTAAACTAGCTTTCTCCATCTGTAAAATGGGGTTAATAATGTTTGTCTTGTAGGAATGTTCTGAGGATTAGCTATCCCTAGCTCTAAGCATTACATCCAGCACATGGTAAAACCCACCGTAATTATTAACTAGTAAGATGATGATTGATGATCATGATAATGTAGCTTGTAGTCTTGCAGGAAATGGAAGCAAAACAAGTTTAATGTGGCATAAAAGCATATTCAGATAGCTGTTCAGAAAAATATATGTTGATATAAATCATTGTAGTAGTAATTTGGGGACATATTAAAAGCAATAAGAACAAGCTCAGGCTTGTTGGGTGGGGTCTGAGATTAATCTTATTGTATCAGACCTGGTATATGACATTCCTGGGCTGTTTTCTAGGCAGTGGCAATCTGCTCATCAAGAGATGGTCAAGACTATTCTCCATGTACCTCAGTTTCTTTAAGCACTCTAACACTTAGAGCAGGAGTCTTCAACCCCCCTGCTGCCTATTAGGAATCTGGCTGCACAGCAGGAGATGAGCAGCGGGTGAGCCAGTGAAGCTTTTTTTTTTTTTTTTTTTATATTTGCAGGCACTCCCCAGCACTAGCCTTACAGCCTCAGCTCCACCTTAGATCATCAGGAATTAGACCAGTCGCTTGTGCCAAAGAGGTTGAGGACTGCTGACTTAGAGGGTCTATACTCTGTCTTGAGCCCATGGCTGAGACTTTGTCAAAGTCTCTCACTTTCAGGGCCAGAGAAAGAGCTCCGGATTCATGGCTCTGCCTACTCTCAGACTACAGCTGCTTCCTGCTACTTGGGCTCTGCTGCTGATCCCCCAATTGATGGGACTATGTTCAATATCAGGACTGTAAGAGGGTATACATCCTTCAGGCTCTTTTATACACTGTCCATTAGGTTGTGGGCTACTTCTGTTTGGGGCCAGTTGTAGTCTGGTCAATTGTTCCAGCCTCCATAACTGCCCAAATTAAAATACTCCATCTTTCCTATGTGTCCTTGAGCACCTCAGAAAATTTTATTCACCTTTCAAGGCCCAGAACAAATGTTTTCTCATGATGAGCTTCTGTCTGGTCATTCCAGGTCAAGATTTTCATTCCTTTTTTATGATCAGCATACTTAATTCATACCTCTCCTATTGCCTATCCTCTGGTAAGATTTATAGCGAGTTTCTGGAAGGCAGAAAGTCTACTTCATCTCCATATCCTGATTTTTACCAGTGATTAGCACACATTAACTGATTTGTAAACACTTATGGCACTGATTTTAGGATCTCATGATTTGACTTCAAAACATATATGCTTATTATAGTCAATAACTAGGAAAATAGAATATAAGTTGCTTACATTTGGTTTTAGAATATATGGGGAGGAGAGAACATGGGGGGTTTATAAATGAATGTGGATTTGTGATGTGTTCTTTATAGCTTCATTAATAAATTTTTCCATTTTCTCTGTTCAGTCCTCTACTGGAACTTCTGCTTCCCTCTAAAGCCATTGTCTGGTTCTCTTCTCTACCTTTGTATCAGTGGGGGAGATAATTAAGTATTTGAAAACCAAATTATGTTTCAAAGTTCTGTCCTTGTGCTGTGTCAGGTTTAGGACAAAGCGAAAAATGCTTTCTTTACTAACTTTTCACTGTAGAAGGACATAATGAATTTCTTCGCCTTTTTCTGTACCAGGCCTGGGCCCACCTAGTGTTTACACCCTAATTTCCCTTATTCTCTTCTTTTTAAAGTTACCCCAATGTTATTGCTATGATACTCTTATTTCCATACTTCCATCTCAAGTGTCTTGTGAGTGACAAGGAGACGACCTCTACATATGGAAGGAAACAGAAATCTAGTCCTGGTCCTTCAATATGTGACCTTAGGCAAGTTCCTTCACCTCCTAGAGCTTCAATATCTATCTCATCCATAATAAGAAAAATCAAATCTATTTTATAGTTTCTAAATATAAAACATGCTGTTACAATGGCTGGAACACAGTAACCATTCAATAAGTAGTAGAAGTTATAATTACTATTGTTGTTAGTGTGCCTTTGCCTCTTTTCTCTACCACTGGGCACACATTTTCAATCTGGGTATTTTATTTTCTAACTTTTACTTGACATCTCACCATATTTCTAGTTGCTCACTTATTCTAAAATCTAACATTGAAATAATTCACTATCTGCCCTCCCTTAAATAGTCACTTCGGCCCACTTTCCTCATTGATGTCAAGAGCTCCAATATCCCTTTTGTTTCCATCCCCACCCCAGAAGACATGGAACCATCTCTCCTCTGTTTTTCTATCTACATCTAGCTCTACACAATTCTTTCTTACATTTGTCCCTTTCTATTATTATCATCAAGTCCTAGCAATTGTTATCTTAGGTTTTAAATCACTTCAATGGCATGAAATATTAGGCTTTCTGTCTTCAGTCTTCTCCTCTAAATCATGCTGCTGCTCAGATCTTTCTCTTTGAAGACTGATTTCACCATGTCACTTGATAACTCAAGAATCTTCAAAAACTCTGCTCTCTAATGCAAAGATCTTAACTTTCTGGCCTTGTCTTCATTTTCAAGTAGTGACAAAAATCATTTACTTCCAGTTTATCAGAGACAGGTTAGCATTTTCAAAGGAGATGATTACTCAACTCTGAAAGAGGAACAAAACATAAATATATACAATAGATTTTTTTTTTTAATTTTAGGAGAACCATTATCTTATCTATTGATACAACTTGCAGGATCTAAGACTTGGATTTCTTTTCTTCGTTTCAGCCCTGAAGTTGGCATGGACTCTAGGCTGGCAGAATTCTCTATCCTTCTCAGAAACTGTTTTTTGTTTCCTTCCTTCCTTCCTTCCTTCCTTCCTTCCTTCCTTCCTTCCTTCCTTCCTTCTTTCCTTCCTTCCTTCCTTCCTTCCTTCCTTCCTTCCTTCCTTCCTTCCTTCCTTCCTTCTTTCCTTCCTCTTTCTTTCTTTCTTTCTTTCTTTCTTTCTTTCTTTCTTTCTTTCTTTCTTTCTTTCTTTCTTTCTTTCTTTCTTTCTCTCTCTCTCTCTCTCTCTCTCTCTCTCTCTCTCTCTCTCTCTTTCTTTCTTTCTTTCTTTCTTTCTTTCTTTCTTTCTTTCTTGCTGGATGTGGTCCCAAGGTCATTATCTTCTCAGATCCAGAGCTCGTCTATACACTTCAGCTCTGGTCAGTGAATTCCTTTCTTGGACCCAATCAGCCTATGTTGACCTCCTGTACGAAGAATTTTCTGACAAGGACAGCCTACTTCTCACTAGCATGTGATAGGCTGAGGCAGTGAGCACCAGTTTACCAGAACATGTCCACTCCGTGTTATTATTTCATAAAGTCCATGCTCTAAGGGGACTCTCCATTCTTTCCAACTTTATTCTGAGTGATGCCTGTCAAAGGTGATAGACAGACCCTGATCACACTAACTAATCATACTCTTCTAGGCTCTGAATGTCATCCACCTCTCCATGGACCCCCTAATGGGCCATCCCTGGGAAATTGATTTTAAATAATTCTACTTCTTACAAGCTATGCTGATAACTAAACCTGGGAAGCTCCTTTCTTTCTGTATTTTAAAAAGTAATGACAATGTCATTTAATTTTTACTTGACCTTACTACTATCTGCTGGTAACTTCTTAGCAACAGGTTAAGGATGAATTTTACCTAGCCCAGTCTGATTTCCCTTTATCTGCTTTCTCAGCTTAAGCTGGAGCCCCTTATTGCTATAACCTTGTCCTGTTTTGGCTCCTGTAGCTGCTGCTGGGTCTCAGCTGCAGGTCTTCAGCAACAATTACCAAGAAAAATAAGTATGTTTCTTCACAAAGAAAACAGTTTTTAAAGTTCAGCCCTGTCAAAATCACTAGGACAGTAGATTCCCATAGTGATGCTAAGTGTCTCCATTCAGAATGACTGAGGTATCCAGTGATTGGTCAGTGCTCCAACGGTGAAAACTGAGCTTCTTACACTCTTCAATTCTTAAAAAAAAAACAACAAAAAAAAACAAAACAAAAACTGTAGAAGTGCTCCACACATACCACTTCAGAGAACAAGTGTGAGTTGTGCGAAAGTCTCCAACAGTTTCCTTCACCTGAAATTTTTTAAATAACCATTTAATTCAGTTTTAATGTCACTTGTTCCTTTCAATTGTTTGCATTTCTAACTTGAATCAAGACCTCTAGTTTCTCAGCTTTCAGAATTCAAATGAGATTCAGGCTGAAAGATGCTCTAAGTCAGAAGATAAGTCTCCCCCCCTCTCTTTCCCCCTCTTTACCCTTTCCTTCTGACACTTACTGTACCTCTTTTGCCTCAGTTTTCTTGATTCCTATAGTAGCTAAGCAAATCTGTTTTTCATTTCCCACACCTCCCTGTTTTCTCATTTCTTCTTCTAGCTACAGATCTTGTTTTTTCTCTCATCCCTTCTGCCAAATCTATAGACCTAACTTCCTTCCAAAAGTGGCGTGATGCTGATATCTCCCAAGAAGATAATAATAACCACAGTGAACATTCCTGTAGTGATGTGCAGCTCACAAAGCACTTTTATAAAGTTATCAAATAAACCTCATGTAGCTCAGTTCTTCTCCTTGGTGATTCCTTCGAATTTATATACTCAGCATTATTATAGCTTGCACATAATGATACTATTTTGTGGGTTCTTTGCTATTTACTTCTGTTTATAAACTCAATCATCCCACAGAAATGGTAAGTTTCTTGAAAACAGTAATTTTTAAATTTCTTTTAGAAATGCTAACATTTCCTCAATTAGTATCTTTTTTTTTTTTTTTTTTAATGAGGGTAATGAAGGAAGGTCTAAACAGGAAGTGGAATCAGGGATTTTGAATGAGGATAGTGTGACAATGGTTATTTGTGGCAGTCATGAGAGAGGGATGGAGCTGGCCTCAGTGATCCTTAGTCCTGATTCTCGCACTAATTCCTGCACTAATTCCTGCTCTACTTCGTCCATCTCCTCCAATACATCAATCTCATTTGGAGGACTGGTTAAAACAGATTGTGGAGCCCCGCCCCGTGATTCAGCAGGTCTGGTTCCACCTGATAATTTGCATTGCTAATAATTTCAGGTGAAGCTGATGCTGCTTTGTGGACCACACTTTAGGAATCACACCAACTTGGAGATTCCTCTATGTTTGAGATTGTTCAATGAGGATGAAATAGGCACTCACGGTTAGTTCCCTTTATTTATTCCCTGAATAGCTCGCGCGCGCTCTCGCTCTCTCTCTCTCTCTCTCTCTCTCTCTCTCTCTCTCTCTCTCTCTCTCTTTCATTCTCTCTCTCTCTGTATGTGTGTAAAAAAGCAGTAATGACCCTAATTACAGCTAATCTTATTTGAGACAATTCCCAACTTTCAGTTTTTTAAGACTTTTTTTCAGGAAAAGTAATATTTCATATTACTTAACTGTCTGAAAGAACTTTAAATATAGTTTTAAAGTATAAATCTGATAAGTTTAAAAAACAGACTAGTTTTTAGAGCAGTTTTCGGTTTACAGAAAAATTGAGTAGAAAATATAGAGTTCCCATATAGGACTCTTCTCCCCCACCCCTAAACACACACAGTTCCCCTATTAACATCTCACATTAGTGTCATACATTTGTTACAATTGATGAGTCAATATTAATATTGATATATTATTATTAACTAAAGTCCATAGTTTACATTAGAGTTCATTCTTTGTCCATTCTGTGGGTTTTGACGAATGTCTGACATGTATCCACCATCATAGTATCACATAGAATAGTTTCACTGCCTTAAAAATTCCCTGTGCTCCACTTATTCATCTCTCACTGACTCCTTTCCTGCTCTTTAGGCAATCATTGATCTTTTTACTGACTCCATAGTTTTGCCTTTTCCAGAATGCCATGTTGTTGGAATCATACATTAATGAGTTTCTTCTGATTGGCTTCTTTCACTTAGCAGTATGCATTTCAGGTTCCTCCATGTGTTTTTGTGGCTTGATAATTCATTTTTTTTAAATCACCAAAAAATATAAATAAAATAGTTTTTTTTTATCCATTCACCTATTAAAGAACAATTTGGTTGCACATAAGTTTTCACTTCACTTGGGTAAATACTGAGAAGCCACGATAACTTTCAATAACTTTTTTCAGGAAAAATAATATTTTTCCCTCACTGTCTTTCTGATAGGGAAGTGGTGGTGAAGGCACGCAGTCCTCAAACTGATCACTACTATTCCAGTGGCTACTGCTTGGAGTTCATTCATATAAAGCACTCAGAGAAGTGTCTGCAAATAGTAAGCATTCAAGAACGATCATCATCATCATCATCATCATCACCATTACCATTACCAGGTTCCAGAACTTGTGCTAGGGATGTCAGGTGCTTCATCTCTTCTTCTCAAAGAACTTGGCAAGTTAGCAATTCTTTTTCCTACTTTATACACAGATATCTGAAGCTTAGGGAAATTAAGTAACATTTTTAAAGAAAGTGGCAGAACCAAGAGGTCAACCCAGATCTTTCTAATGCCAGAGCTTTAAAAACACTTCTATGAGATGTTAGATAGAAGGAAAATACTAATAATTAGCTAAATATTGGGATTTTTAAAAGACATTATAAAAAACCCTTGTAAAAAATTATGCTGTAATTACATGTCTTAATCATGGGCCCAAGAATTGTAAATAGTTCATTATGTGTATTTGTACAAATTACAAAATGAGTTGCAATTATTTCCATGATATAAATAAATGATGTGACTAAATGCTGCCTGAGAAACAGAATGACTTTTCAAGTACTCTATTCTTATTAAAGCAAAGGAATTCTATGTTACTGGAATTAACTTCTACCTAACCCAAAGATTAGCATTCCAGTCATAGTCATGCCTTTCTAAACTGCCCTGATTGTCTCTACCACTTCATGAGATTAATACATTTCTTTATCATTTTCTCTCACAGTCCAGGGAACTCCATCTTTAATATAATGTGGTGGTTAAATGCTTAGGCTCTGACGATGGAGGGTCTACATTCAAATCCTATGTCTTCCTCTCATTAGCTGTATCTTGACATGGGGCACATAACTTCTAGGCCTTGGCTCTTCATGTGTGCAGTGGTGATAAAATGGTACCTGATTAATGAATTGTTTTGAAGATAAAGTAACACAATGTATAAATAAATACACGCATAAACACACACTTAGCGCATGATCTGGAGCATAAAAAGAAATCAGTACATGCTGCTACTGTTATCAAGGCCAGATTTTTATAGATGCACTTCAAATACTACATTAAAGATTCCATGCCTTGGGGAAATGGGGGTGGATATGTATGGAAATAAGAAATATTTCATATCATACCTGTACAGTAGACTATCCACTAAATATCTTATTTTTTTATTCATTAAACACTTATTAATCAAAAATTTATTTTCAGACATTTTGCACAGTGCTGGGGAGATATAAAACAATAACAAAGGTTTCCTGCTTTCACAGAACTCATATTCTAGAGGAGGAAGATAGACATGTAAACATATAAATTGATAAAGGATACCTTGAGTGCCATAAAAAAAAGGTTACAAACATGAGGTGTTGGATATTTTTGGTCTCCAGTGATAGTAAACCATGTAAGAGCAATTGAACTTGCTTACAGTCACCTTATAAAGATCTGTAGCTGAATTTATCTCAATGCAATATGATATGAACATCAAGGCCTCCTGAAGCCTTAAGGAGGTAGAGCCAATATTCCACTCACGCAATTGGTACATTTGTCTGCAAATCCAGCTGGAAATGTGAATGCAAAAGCTGTAACACTGATACATTCAAATGGTGTTACATCACGTTCTGTGTATGGCACAACTCTAATTTCTGTTGTTGATATTTCTTACCAAAAAAGAGCACAAATATCACATAACAAAACTACGTTTTATGTGTTCAGGGCCACATTTCAAACCTCCATTAACCAAAAGAGCCACCTAACTTCTGGGTACCTTAAAAAATAACTGGATACAGAAATGAGATGATGACAACCACAGGCTAACTGTTAACAATTCCCAGGACTCTCAAGAGAGGCAAGATCCTTATATAGATACCAATACTCCCTGTGAATTTCCTGTGAGTTGCTTTCCTATCTTATTCCTATTTTTGTGTCCCTTAAGTACTAGTAAAGGTCCTATCACACAGACTCTCATCAAAAGTTTGTTGAGTCTAAGTGAATTGAATTATTAGAGTTTAAAGACTTGAAAAATACTGCGCTGTCTTATTTAAAAAATTACCTTAATTAAAGCATAAGAGGCCTCTAATACAGAAATAAGAATTAATGCCCAGGTAATTCAATACTTTTAATGGACTATAAATTAACACTCTAGAAACACCCTTTGGCTAAGTGCTTGTTACTATGTTCATTAATAATAAATATAATTAATAAAGTATAATAAATAATAGCATTCTTCCTTTTTATAAGAATGTAAACAAATCTCTACCCATGGGGAAAAGGTTTTCATTTTTTTCTTCCACAAGTAATAAATAGTGTATTGCCCAATTGTCTACTTTCTTGACCAGTTCTACTCATTTGTGTTATGAATTAGTGTTATTTTTAACTTTTAAGTTATAAAAATTACAAAATTAATACTTGTGTGAAACAAACGTAGAAAGTAAAAAATGAAACTTTTGTTTCCTCTACCTACTGCTCTCAGTTCTGACCTTTGAGTATACATCTTCCATTCTTCTTTCTATGTATGCATAAACCTATATCTATAATGCATATTTTTATATTTATATAGTATTTTAACACAAAACTGATCATACTTCATATTTGTTTTCTTCAACTCAGAGGCCTTTTCTTAGGACTCGAGCTCTATAGAAATCCTAATGGAGTGATACACTTATATTTATGTTTATTTTATTGTTTGTCTTCCTATTGGACTGTAAGCTCCATAAGAACTATTATTCTCCAATATACACCCAGTACTTAACACAGTACTAGGCTTGTAGTAGTCTCTTGATTAATACTGATGGAATAAATGAATAAAAAATGTTTTCACCAATGTAGACATACTTCCACGAGGCCTTGAGCTCCCCTTTGGTCTTTCCAGCATCTACCAGCTTCCAGCTTCCCATCAATGGAAAGATATACTACCAATTCCTTGTCGGGAAGGGCCTACCCTCATTTTATTTTCTCATTTTAAGCTGGTCTTTTGTAAAAATTAAAGTTTTCATCTAGGCATATGTCTTAGTTTGTTCAATTTGCTATAACAAAATACCACAGACTGGGTAACTTATAAATAACAGAAATCTCTTTCTCACAGTTCTGGAGGCTGGAAGTATGGGATCAGGGTGCCAGTAGGGTTGGCGAGGACCCTCCTCAGGTCACAGACTTCTTATTGTATCCTCACATGGTGGAACGGGCTAGGGAGCTTTGAGAAATGTCTTTTGTAAGAGCACTAATCCCATTTATGAGGGCTCCTCTCTCATGATGTATTCACCTCTGAAAGGCCCACCTACTAATATCATTACCTTTAGGAGTTAGAATTTCGACATATGAATTTTAGGAGGAATACAAACATTTAGACCATTGTAGCATAGTAAAAGTATTTGAACTATAAGGAAAAAAATGTATAAAGTAAAAGAGAATAGTTACCTCTCCCTACCCCAATTCCATTTCTCGAAGAGAGTATGAATACTACTTTTAACTGCCTATGTTTTATATATTTTGCTGCTTTCCTTTATAATTTAAATATAAATTTATGATGCATAATTTATAATTCACAATTTAGATGGTATCTTTTAATTATTAACTATGAAAAATGAGGAATTTAGTACATATAGTATCTCAACCACAATGCCTTCATTTTTTTGCTTTGAAAAAAGTTTTGTTCTTATTTTTCATGGTCAAAGTTTATAATATTTACAATATAACTTTTCCTCCTATCTTTCTAATAAACTTATACATAATTTTGATTATATCAATGTTATATTTTTATGATTATGACCAATGAAACTCTATTTAAAGCTCTCTTACATGTCTTTTTGCTCTTTTTGGAATTTAAATTTTCTTTTTAATTTTAATTTAAAAAATATATTTCTTCTTCATTTATCCTCAAGTTTTCTGCTAACCATTTAAATATCCTTTTGCCATGTATATTTGAGCACATGTGGTATGCCAGCAATTTTGTCTTTTGGAGAATCCTCTGCTGGAAATTTCTAAACTTCTCTCATTAGAACCTGTTTCTCCCTAGGCTTGTTTCATGTCTGTCATTCTAGGGTCTCTTTTTACCAACATTTTTGGAATTTCTTCACCTTCTTTCGGTTGAATTCCATGTTCCAGAATCACATATATTATTTTTTTTTCACTTAATCATTCTAGAGGAACACTTTCTCCAGTAGCTTCCTAAGAAACAATGCATGGTATGCAAGTTTTGACACCTAATATTGCTAAAAATAATTTTATTCTGCCCTTATATTTAATTGACAATTAACTGGATCTGAAATTAATTCTGAGTTGGAACCCATTTTTGTCAGAATTGTTGAAGGCATTGCTCCATTCTCTTCAGGTTTCCAATTTTGTCATTAAGAAGTCTGATGCAATTTCAATTCTTTTTCTTTTTTGAATGCAACCTTTTTTTACCCTCTGAAAGTTTTTGTTCCCAGTGTTCTAATATTTATCCCTATATATCTAATTTTAAGAGATATTTTTGCTTTGAATGCTCCTTATTAAAAGCATTCTTATTTTATTTTATTTCTGTGAGAATATTAATGATTGTATTTTCAAAGTTTTCTTTAAAACACAGTTTCCTCCAACTTTATTCTGGATATGGCTTTGATCTATCTTATTAGGCTTTCATAATAGGATATATATTGATTCTTGGTTCTATGCTTATTTAAAAATAGCACAATAAAAGCTGATAGCTTTGTGAACAAGGTTGGGACTTGTTGCCTATTGGCCTCTCAGCAGGGAGACTGACCAGACAATTTAATTGGAGGAATCATTGATGCCAGTATCTTTAGGTCTGTTCTTTGGGGCTGTTCTTATTTCCCAGAGAAGAATCTCCTAGTGTTCTGCCTGGATGGTAAAACCATCACTAAAGACATTCTGGGATCCAGCTGGGAACATGGTAATGGGTCTTAAGATTCTGTATATACCTAGATTTTCACTTCTCTCTTTTTTGTGTGGTAACCCATTCCTCAGCTGTATCATGTTTCCCCCAGTCCAGAATCTCTGTTTTAGCCTCAGGTATGCTAAATCAATAACCATTTATTTATCTTTATGTATCCGGTGTCCAAAATTTTCTTGTTATAATCTCTCTTCCTACTCTTTTTATTCTCATTAATGTCTTTTATTTTAAAGCTTCTCAAACCCGTTCATATTTATTGTGATTAGTGATGTCTGGATTTATTCCTTCTGCTATTTTATTTTGTTTTCTAGTTGCCATATTTAAAAAAATTTTTTTCATTCAGTTTGCTCTTTCTTAAATCATTTTCCTGTTTAATCTCTACCCCCATTCTAAGGTTTGGAAATTTTACAATCTTTGCATTATATTCCAATATTCTGGTGGTTGGTTTTAAAAATTTAATAATAATAAATATTTTTAATCAATGTCATTAAATTAATCAATATATATAATACAGTAAAAAAAGATAAGAAGTTTAGATTGCTTATATTTCCTTCTTCACTTCTCCCCAGTTGTTTGAGATTATCTGAGATTTTAGTTCCAGATTGTTAGGAATATTTATAGTATATTTGACATATTATTTTACTTATATTGTTATTATATATTACATAGTATACTACATATTATGTACTATAATATGTATAAAAAGATATTACAAAATATTCATATAATTATACTATGGTACATAATTATATATATATTATATTATTTCTATTATTATTTTTGTTTATTATTGCTTTTTTGGTCAAACTCTTAGATTCATTTTTTGTTTGCTTGGTGTTTTTTTTTTTTGAAGTACAGCTTAACAGTTCATTAAAAGGTGTTCATTGTTTAAAAAAAGTTCTGATTCCTTGTGTGTTCAAAAATGTATTTTGGTTTGTTCTTGAATAAATCATTTTGATGGGCATGGAATCCTAGGTTCAAAATAATTTTCTCACATGAATTATTAAAAAATACCATCAAGTAGACATCCTTGCATGTACTGTGGATAATGAGAAGGCCTTTGTCAGTCTAATTCTTGTTCTTTTATTTAGAATCAGGAATTTTTCCTCTATGAAGCAATTGAAATTTTGACTCTATCTTTGGAATTCTAAATATATGTCACAATGTGTCTCTTTTATTTATCCTTTTGTCTTGAAGATACCTGTCTTCAGTCATGGAAATTTTTCTTTCATTATTGCCTTGAATATTTATTTTCTTCAATACTATTATCTCCTTTCTGGGATAATAGTTAAGTAAATATTGGAATCTCTGAGTCTAGCCTTCATGCCTCTTAACTTTTTTTGTTATACATTCCATCACTCTGTTCTTTTGAATTGTGTTGAGGAAGAATTCCTTAGCCTGATCAACGAACTTATTACTTTGTTTTACCTTGTTCATTTTGCTACCCAGCTTAGCTATTGAGTTTTTTATTTTTTGATTTAAAGAATCAAATTTTATTTTTCAGGATCAACACATGATTCACCATATAGATGTTATATCTACTTTTATGTCTTTGGGGGATACTATTTATCCCTATCCTAAAAGTTTATTCTGTTTGCCCTATTTCCTCAGGGTGTAAGTGCTTCCATTTGTTATGTTTGGTGATGTTCTATATCAAATATTGGTGACTCATGGTTTTTCACTCTTCTTTATATTCAAGCTTCCTTAACAACCTGTCTGTGAAGGCTGCTCTTGAGAGAGGGTCAGCGCATGCTGTCTGATGAGATATACTCTCTAGTGACTGGAGGAGAGGCAGATATGCTTATCTCTAGAAGATATAGGCAGTTTGGGGGTATAATGGATACCTGTTTCTAAGTGTCCATGACCCAAGTCCTTGTTTCTTAGCTGCCCCAAGGCTCACTTCTTTCCCCGACAACTGCCACATCTGGGCTTCAAACACCTTTGGCCTCTTATCTCTTTCTCTCTCTTTTCTTCCAGTAGCTGTCTTTTGTGCATGCTTTGATTTGTGATTTCCTTCTTTGATCCCATTTGACTACGGTCTTTCAGGATTCTTCAGAGTTTCTGGTCCTGAAGGCATTCCTTGCTTTTCCCTACAGAAATGAATCCTAAAAATTTTTTGTTGCTGTTATTTCTGGGGATGGTGCAGAAAGATAAGTTTATAGCTTAGGCTCTGTCTGCCATCCTGAATCTGAAGCTCCCCAATTTCATAAAAGAGTGGTTTTTAACTTGGCCTTCTATAGCAGTATTGCATAGCATAGTTATTAGAAACATTTTTTTTCTACAGTCAAACTGTTCCTGAGTTTCAATTTCTGTTCTATTACTTATGAGCTATGTGACCTTAAATATGTTGCTTAAAATCTCTGTGCCTCAGTTTCTTCATTTAACAACTAGTAATAATTATTATTTTATCTACTTCAGAGAGTTGTTATGAAGATTCAGTGAATACCTAGTTTTTTGTAAGTCCTCAATAAATGTTAGCCTTTAGAACTCCAGAATTCCAGGGGTCAATTGACTCAGCTATTCTGCTTTCAGTTCTCTATGAATTCCATTGATAAGTGCTGTAGGTCCCATTCCTGCTTTTCATATCAGTTGATCTACATCTTGAAGTTTCATTGAACACTACAGCTCTAAAGTGCTGTTTTCCCTACTCTGTTTTCTTTGTTTGTTTGATCACATTTGATTTCTCTCATGTCACTATGCCTGTAGCAGAATATTCCTGATTCCTTTGGACTTTCTGTTCTACTTGATTCCTTTCTTGCCAGCATTCTTATAGGTTCATAAAAAAGGACAAAAAGAAAGAAAAGAAAAGAAAAAAATGCAAGTAATCTTTCTACCATTTCAATAGGCTATAAGAGGAGAAAGTCTAGATTTATGTCTTTCTTTCTTGAATCTGAATCCTGTCATGAATTTCTAAACTTTTGGGCTAGCATTGGAGTTTAACCTGTCACTACTGGCAATAAAATATCATTTTATCCCTGTGTACTGCACTGAATCACAGTTTTGTTTTTTTTTCTGGTTTTCACTTATTTGTTTTAATTTGCTTGCATTTCAATGACTCACAGTTTTTCCTTTCTGTAGCTAATCATACAACAGCATGAATATTTATGAAACTCAGCCACTCATTCAGACCAGAATATTGGCACTTTCAGATCTTTAGCCATAAGGCTGAGCAGCAGGTTCTGTTTCCAAGCTACCCCTCTCGGTGTCTCACAACACCACACATTCTGTTTCTCTACAGTTCACAACTAGGAAAACGTGATTCTTTCAGGAAATTTTTCTTGCATCTCTCTAAGAGCAAACAAAGTGTAGGGTTAAATAAACCTCTTTAGTTTAAGCTTTAAGATGGAAAAAGGGTGTGTGTGTGGGGGGGGAATAAAAGAGCAGAGCATAATTTAGACTGATCTAAATTTATTAAATTAGAAGCCACTCACTGATTTGGAAAGGTTGCTTTTCCAAGAGAATGAAACAAACTATATTAGCAGATAACATTTCATGTAGGAAATAGTGCAGCTTGCATATTATTAACACTTGCCTTTTTAAAATAAGGTTTACATGGATATGGATTTATGAATGAAAACAGTAATATGTATTATTTAAAAGAAGAGTTTAAATTTCAAAGTGCTGTGTAGTCACTTTCGCTCAATAGTTAAAATGTTTTAACTTAGCGTGGTGCTGGGGAAAACATTTGGGCTACAGAGGATTAATACAGATATTCTTCTATCTGCTTCCAACCAAATAGAGGAATTTTCTCCTTTCTGAAATATAATAATCTTAGATATAACTCATAGAGCATATTTCCATAAATGAAGATATTGTTGGTAGTTGATCTGAAGAGAAATACAAATAGCTCTGGAAAGCTATTATCCAGATCCTTAAAACTATGGTTTTAGCCAGAACTTTCTTACAAAAGACATTGCTTGCACATCACATCTGTAATTACTAAGGTGTATAAATAGCCTCCAAATTAAAGCACAGTACTTTCTTTTTATTCCTTCCGCTTGGAGACTGAAGTAAACTTAACACCAGGGCAAGGCCTCATCTATAATACTCTCATGTTACCATGCCTACTTTGCTCAATATAGACCCAAATGGATTGTGTCTCTCTTTATAGTTTCTTGGAGGATGTCTGCAACTAGATACTAACCATCAGACAAATTTAAACCTTCAAAATATTGAATTTTGCAGTTTTGTTCTCTTATGCCAAAATCAAAACTACCTTATGTGACTTCCATTTATTTCTCTCATCACCAAACTAATACTAAGGATGTGGTAACAAGTTAGTTTGAAATAAATCGCACCTTGGCCTTTATTAATTCACTGACCCAAAATAGTTTTAAAGATCACAAGATCTGGAAATGAAATAAGGGGGCAGACTTCTATTTGGTTATGACTTCTCAATAGATGGTGACCCAATGGGTATTTAATATTCTGATTTTCCCACGATTGCATACATTTTCATTTGGCTGATGAAACAATAGGATCATAGTCATGAGTGTTGTAGCAAACTATCCTGGTGACTTTTTTTACCCTGGCACAGGAAAACATATTTGTCCCTTTAGAACAGAAGTTTTCAAATATCATCCTAGGGTTTCTGGGAGTTACTGCATGGGCTTTTGGGGAGTGTGGAGGAAGTTGGTCGTTGGAGAAAAGACAAGCTGGCTGGAGGCCAGACTCTACCTAGTTCTACCATCACAAACATACAGATTTTAATGATGTTATAGAAATCGTGCTTCCACATAATATTTCAGTTTGATAAAGATTGCCCTCCTTAAAACAAAATAAAATACACACACAAAAAATCCCCTATCTTTCAAAACTAATGCTTTCAAAGAAAATATGTGCTTCTTTACTATCTGAGAATGAAGTTCTATCTTACTGAAGGATGGATTGAAAGCCCACTATTTTATGAATTCTGCTCCAGGGGTGTGGGGTTGGGTGAGGGCAGCAAGGTTGCTGGAAGACACATATATTTGCCTTCAAGGACTGGACTTATCTAGCTTCAGGTTCAATTCACATTCAGATTAAACTGACATTTACAGAACTCTTATGGTATGTTGTGAGTTTTTATGCATGTCTTCTTACCCATTCCTCATGGCACCTTTGAGGTATGTATTATTATCTCCATATTATAATTGAGTAAAGAAAGGCTTGTAAAGGATGAATTTTTGTTTAAATATAGCTCATAAGTGGTAGAGCTGAGATTTCAACATATCCTTATATTCTATAACATAAGCTTTCTACTACAACATAATTTAGGTCTGAGACCCCAAGACTCTGAGAGTTTATACATTGCATTCTACTCTCATATTATTTGTACTATTTATGATTAAAAGTGTAATGTTATCCTTCAGTAGGTGAATGAACAAAGAAACTGTGGTACATCCAGACAGTGGAATATTATTCAGTGCTAAATAAAAAGAAGCTATCAGCTTAAAAAAAGTATCAAGTCATGAACCTTAAATGTATATTACTAAGTGAAAGAAGCCAGTCTAAAAGCCTTCATACTGTATAATGCCAACTATATGACATTCTGGAAAAGGCAAAACTATAGAGACAGTAAAAGATCTGTGGTTGCAGTAGTGATGGAGGATCAATAGGGAGAACATAGAGGATTTTTAGGGCAGTGAAAATACTCTGTATGATACCAAAATGATAGATACTTGTCATTATACATTTGTCTAAACCCATAGAATGTGCAACACTAAGAGTGAACCTTAATGTAAACTATGGACTTTGGGTGACATGATGTGTCAATGTAGGTTTATTGATTGTAACAATTGTACTCCTCTGGTGGGGTATGCTGATATCAGGGAGATGTATGTGTGTATGAGGGAAAACGTTTGTGCTTTACCTTCAGTTTTACTGTGAACCTAAAACTGCTCTAAAAAAAGAGTCTTGATTTTTTTGAAAGTATATTGTTATAGGAAATAAAAATTTACTTTGGGTGAAATGACTTGTTTATACAGTGATTCCATGAAGATGCTTTTGCATTTCTTAGGCTTTCCGATCTTTACAGTAACAAGCCACGAAGACTTGGGCAACTTTGGTAAGTCACAGCATAAGGGCATTCATCTTCCAGAACTCATGGGGCTTTAAAAAAACTATTCACAGCATTCTGCCCTGCTGTACTGTCCCCCCGCCCCCTGCCAACTTCTCTGTTTTGAAGTTTTTCAAATGAATCTAATATTAATAAAATGTATTAAAGGGTTATTGATTTTAACTCATAATAAATTTTACATCTAGTTTGCAAGGCAGGTTGTAATAAAAGGTACATTTTATTTACAATTTATTTAGGTTCTTGTAAAGTTTTCTGATTTCTCAGCATGATTATATTTGATATTGTCTTAGTAGTTTATGTGTATTTTCTCAAGTTCTAAGATAATAACCGTGCAAACTGTCCCCAGAAAAAGTCTTTTCTTATACATCAAATATATTGTACCAAATTATGATGCTTTCTCAGCACTATTCAGTATTATTGTGTGTTCTCGCTTTTCAAAAAATTCGTATTCTCGTTTTGTATTTATAAAATACTAACCACAGGCTGGATTGTTACTGCTACTGCAAATATGTCCTTGAAGAAATGAAAACACTGAATCAGCAGTGCTGTAGCAAAGTTAGAATCATAGGGAGGCTGAATTTGTTTTCTCTCTCCTCTCGCATCATTGAATGGCCTCTGCTTTGTTCTTAAATGTGTCCTGAATGTCCCTGCAGATTTTTCATTCTTAACCTATATACAATTTTCTTAGATAAAAAATTGTAGTTTAACATACAAATATACACTTGTATGTATATATATATGCATGTACATATATTCTTGTGTAGTTTAAGCTATGAATTTACCAAGTCAGACCATAATTTCCTGGCCACTGTAGGATGTGGGAATTGTCATTTCTATGTCACCAGAGGCAAAAAATAAAGCAAATCTCATGGCAGAATCACTGTGTGTTACTACGAAATACATTTCTTAGGTTGTGTGAAGGATAAGTTAAAAAATCAAAGACAAAAAGGTCACAGGACAGTGTGGAGAAAAGTGTCCAGGGAGTCAAATGCCCTGGGTTCAAAGTCTAGTTCTATTTCTCATTAATTGAATGGCTTTGGGCAATGCCATCTTCCCTTTATTCCTTAGTTTTCACTTCTGTAAAAGGCTCCTAATTCAGAGGGGCCAATTACTAATAGCTGCTACTTAATGAGTACTTTCTCCATGACAGGCGAAGTGGAAAATACTCCAACACACTAGGTCATTTAATCTTCCTAACAATTCTTTGAGATAGGTATTCTTATCTGAACTTTACAGTTCTCAGAGAAGTTAGTCAACCTTGCCCAAGGGCACATAGTCAGTAAGTGCTTGAGCTAGATTCAAACACAGACTCATTTGCATGGGCTCCCAAGCCCTTGTGTCAGGGGCAACTGTGAAAATTCCTTGTAAACTGGAAAGCATTATCATAGGTTAAGATTTTTCTTTTGGGAAAAGAGAGAGAGAGTGAGGAAGGTGGAGGGAGCAGAGAGGACAGGAGAAGAGAGAAGGGATCTAAGATCAGGACTGGAGCAGGGCCTCTTATTTTTGTGTTCATGTCTGGCACGCAAACCTGAGCAAGTACGAAAGGGGAGGGTACTGGGTGATGGTCACATATCAAATGCCCGCAGTCAGGTCTGCACACACATCCACAGTGTGTTTCTTTTAACACATTCTGGGCACTTCACAAGGCAGCTAGCATCTTTGGGAAGGATAATAAGATCTTCCGGGTATCTGGATCCCACCCTGCTGGGCCCGAATATGCCAGTCTTTAAGGGTGTCCCCAGTATCTTCAGTCTTGAATACAAAAGACGTGTGGAAAAGGAAGTGCTCACAGATCTTCTGCCCTCGTGGAAAACTGGTTTGCCAAAGATTGATATAGGAAGGAAAGGGCTCAGCAGTAGAATCCAGGAGCTCCAAGACTCACACTGTGGAATAGTCACACATGGGTTATTTTCCAGTGCCTCTACTTTTTCTATGATATTTGAAATTCTAGTATATGATCAGTTAGTATGGAAATTGACCACCTGAACAAAAATTTCTAAAGATCCCCATGGATTACTTTATTAAAAAACTTCTAACAATCTGCTTAAATGTTCTCTGTCCTCTTAGACTTTATGGATTGTAAAGACCTTTCCCCAAGTGCTTTTTCTGTGTTACTTCTTACTCCAAAAGGAAGTGACCCCTTGAAAAGTAATTTTCATTCATAGAGGAGGGGGAGAGGAGGATATTTTATTTCTTTCCATTGTGGTTCAGGGCCACATGAGTAAGAAAGCCTTAACAAGCTGAATAATCAATCTTCAACTGGGCATTTTCTGTGTACACAGAGACCTTAACTGAATTACAGTATTTTACAGATACTAGGAAGCGTTTGATACAACAACAACAATGGCAACAACTAATAATTCACATTTATATAGTATTTTAAAATATTTCTATAAGTCTTCTGTAATTTCAGTTCCAGCACTTAATATGATTTTAAAAAATAATAGCTACTATTACTTGAGTCTTATTATGTGTCAAGCAGTTCTATTAAACCCATTCAGTGCATTATTTCATTAATCCCCAAGACAACTTAAGCTTTCCTATCTCATAGATAAGGAAACTGAGGCTCAAAGGATTTAATGACTCACCCAATATGCCTGCAGATGGCTCTGGATGAATCATTACTGAGAGACTAATCCACACCTCCATACTGGGATTGTCTTAGAGGAGAAGTCAAGGTGGGAGGGTCCTTAAACTGTGTCACTATGATTTCTGTGAACTGACAGTTCTGTAGGGTGCTAGGTTTTGTATGGAAATAAGGCTCTATGGTCAGGTAAGTTTTTGAAATGTTGAGTGACATGAAACTAAAGAAGTGTTTTATTTTTTTAAAAAGTTACATCTCAGGAGGCTCTTGTTTCCCCAAACACACATTAAGGTACGCTAATCTGGGTTATTCCCCCAAAGAAAGAAACTTTAGAGGCAGAGTTGGAAGGTGAGTCAGCTTGGCTTCCCAGGATATGTGACCCATTCTTCTTTCTAGACTAAAAGGTAGTTTGAAAAATACTGAAATGAAAGCAGCTTGGAAATAAGTGAATTAAAAAATATTGCTGCCCAGAGCCACCCCCTGTATCTGTTGTCTTTGCCAGCTCCAACATCAGCCTAAATGTCCTGGCTGAGAGCACCAGTTAGAGCTCACCCCACCCTCTGAAGGTGGCAGCTAGCTTTGGGGCAATCATGGGATTTGGGAGGTAGATGGCTTTGGGATCCAATCCTGTCTCTGCCACCCTCCAGCACTGTGACTTTAAATAAGTTATTTAACCTCTGTACTTTCATTTCTGTATCTATAAAATAAGAATAATACCTGCTTCATATGGTGTTTGGTAGATTAAGATTACATAATAAGGCAGTCAGTATAAAGGTGATGAATAATGGTAGCTATTCTAGTAAGCTAGAAATAGAGCCTTCAAAATAAAAGCTGATCTTTGCTGTGGCTTTGACCCTGGCATATAAAAATGGTTTAGTAAAATATTTGCTTTGCTAGCTCCTTCTTGCCTCACAGTATATTGAGTAACATTCAGCAGTGTTTTGTATTAGAAACAAATGGTTATGTTGTCCCTTAACCAAAAATTTAAAAAATATAATGTATCTCTCACACATAGTAGTAAGATCATTGTGGGCAGTTCTCATGGGAATCCTTTTGCATGTCCTTAGGATATGTGATTCTAAATAGCCTTAAGGAGAACATGAGATTGAAAAACCACCCCTTCCAATTGCATTTGTAAGTGCTTTTCATCTTCAGTGCAAACTTTACCCGTATCTTCTCTCAAGGTGAAATCTTACTCTTCCACAGAGTCTCATCCTACTCTCAGAGATTTTAGAGAAGGGAACTGATCCCCCTCGCTCAGGACATGCCTTCCAGTCTCAGGCAGCAGCTGTCATGTCCTCCTCACAGTTTCTGCCAAATATTCTGTTCCTCTTCTCTTCCAGGCACACTCCTATTCATTCTAAAGATTCGGTTTACGTTTCACATCTTCCAGCTTCTCCAGGAAGTTGTTTACTTCTTGCTGTGTGTTACCATAGCATTATGAATACATCGCTACAGGTATAGGACTTACAACTCTCTCAGTTAGTAACTTGGTTCATAATCAGCCTGTCCCACTAGACTTTGAGCACCTGAAAGATGTGGGCAGTGACTTATCCCTTTTCGTGCCTGGGGCACATTTGTTAGATGCTTGAGGAATGTTTGTTGAATAAATAAATAAAGACTAGAGGAGTGAAAACATCCTCTGCTTCATGAATTGACGAACAGCCAGGGGCTGGTTGGAGTCAAGAGTGGCTGATAATTTGAAACTCTGATGTTCTAAGAAAAGTCTTTAATGTTGGGATAATCCACCCCCCCCAACCCCACCCCCCGAGCTAGCAATACTAGGATAATTTGTGGGTAAAAGTATAAAATAAAGGAAGGGGTGACTGTGTCCTATGCTCCTATCCTTGATGACCGGGAGGAGGTGGAGGGCCTAGCTGCCGCCTGGAAGATCTGTGCAAGAGTATTCACTATAAGAGTATTGGAGTTTCTTCAAAATTCAGACTTTGGGGGTCTCTTACCCAGGGCTAGCAGCCTAGCCCTGAAAGCATCTGAGATTGGACGAGTGAGCCCCCTAAAAGCTGGGTCAGACAATCAGAATAAAAGGTTCAGCTGACATGGAGAAGAAGGTGTAGAATTTATCTAGAGAGGGCAGGCCTCCCTGGGTTGGTGCATGTTGGGTCTGCACATTGGTCAACTGTCAGAACAACTCCCTCTGGAGGCAAGGACTCCCCATCTTTGCTGTTGGCTGCTAACTTCTGCAAGTTTCCTTGGCAGTAGAGGAGTCAGGACCTGAAAGCAAGTCACATACCAATTAAGTGAGACTGGAATTTGAACCAGCGCCAGCTGCCACAGAATAAAGCAGGTTTGGGGGGACCCGAGGGCCCCAGAGGAAATCAGGACAAAGCAGTTTCATTGGAAGCATGTAAATAAACCTTCTCATTTGATGAATAGGCATGGCTTTAAGTGGTCAGGCAAGGGGATTTGTAACCTTGGGGGTGGCTGTGGAATTTTCTTTCCTAGGGATTTTAACAGCAGGTTACATTTTCATCTGTCTAGAGTTGTGCAGCTGTGAGCCATCCAGGAAGTGGGGAGGGGGTGGCAGGTAGGAGAGATTAGTCTACCCTTAATTAAGGAAGCTGCTTTAGAGGAGGTATGAGGGAAATTGTGTATGATCTATAGATATATCATTACCACAGGCAAGTTTTCCTTCATTTAGCCATGAGGAACAACTTGTTTTCTATGATGATTCAGAGTTCTTGGGATTCAGCATGCTAAATGAACCCCTTAATCAGTATCTAGAATACTGTAAGAATTCTGGAAGGTGAACAGATAGATATAAATCAAAAAAAAAGTTGCTTTAACTCATTCTGTAGGCTAAAAACAACTTTAACAAAAGCATGAATTAGTCAAGTTATAAACAGGTTGTTAGAATAAGTAAACACATATTTAATGTGAAAGGCAGCATGATATAGCAAATTAGAGCCAGAATCCAGCTTCATATCTTTATCATTTGCTAACTATCAAATCTTGGGTAAGTTTCTTAACTGCTCTGTGCCTTAGTTCCTTTTATAAGGAGAAGATAACAGTTCCTACTTCAGATGGACATTATAGATATTAAATGTACTCATTCGTATGAAGCTCTTAGTACAGTGCCTGCCATATGAATAGTGCTAAATAAAGTAAAATATGTTAGCTGTTATTATGTTTGTGAAAATATTAGTATGTACTAGACCTCTAGATTTTGTGTGACCAAATTCTATTTGAACACATCAAGGGTATAGAAATGAATATCTTAAAGATTCCCACATGGAGTAAAAAAGTCATCAGCCACGAGTAGGTCATTGTCAAATCTATATAATTAGCATAATTGGTAAGTATTTATTCTAAAATATTCAACTTCAAATGGATTTCAGAGCTTTATACTGTTCCATTCCTTCCCTTCTTGCCTTATGCACTTCAGTTTGATTGGGCTGTTATTTTCCTGGAGGCATCATATTCTTTTTTTTTCTTTAGTTCTTTTTTTCAGTTGTCTATTTTATCTGGGAATTCCTCACTTCCCCAACACATTTCTCTGCTTATTAAAATCTCACCTTTCCTTTCAAATTCCCTCACATCCAACCCTCCCAGGCCTTGCCAAGGAAGTGGTTTCCTCTTCCTCTATATCTAATAATCTTTTGTATGTATTTTATGGTGCTTTTCTCTTTTAATATTGTGTTATAGTTTTTGCATTTGTCTAACTTTTCCTACCAGATATAAACATCTTGTGTCTTCCATATCCTTTAGCATTAAGCCTTCTATATCATAAGTGCTTAAAACCATTTATTGAGCTATAGTTGATCTTATAGTGATTGCTGTGAAAACTTCTATTCTTAGAATGTTAGTTGAGTACAAACACATATGTTTCTGATAGTAGGCATTACTAGAGAGAGTGAACGAAATTTTTATTCTCGTGTAGAAAAACGTATGTACCCAGAAAAGGGCAGAAGCCTTTGCACCGGGCCAAAATATAATGCTATATCATATTCTGGTCAGTATATTTTAACATGGACATTGACTAAGTAGGGGATAGTTAAGGACAGTGTCATAGAGGAATGAAGGGTCTATCTCTAAATGAAGGGGTGTGGAAACTGGGATTGTACAGCCTGGTGCAGAAGGCTCTTAATGCCTTCAAATATTTGAAGAGTTGTCATGGTGATGAGGAGGGATTAGGCTCTGAAATGCTTCTGAGGACAAAACCAGGACCAGTGGGTGGAAATTATCAGGAGGCAGATCTCAGCCTAATATTAGAACATTCTAATAACTGTCACTCTTAATCAGTGGAAGTAGCTGCCTTAAACAGTGGTAAGCTCCCCAAGTAGAGGTTTTTGAACACAGGCTTTATGATCTCCTAACTGTGGGAGTATTGGGTGGGAGGCTGAGCTTCATGACCTCCAAGGCCCCTTCTATCCATAAGCTTAATTGATTTTATGGAAATCTGTATTTGGGCAAAGGGTGGTAAGAGAAATAGCCTACATTGTATTGCATTTTGGATGCTGGCTGTTAGGGATAAAAAACGTCAATGGCTTATTTCTTTGCCTTTCCCAAAGAAGGGATATAAGCTTTCATTTAGGGATTTTATAAATTCTGTTTAGTTTGATTTCCTTGTCTCATGGCTTACATGCAAGAAGGGGTTTTCTTTACGTGCAAACTGGATTTTTTACTGGTGACAGGCTAAACTGTTTCGCCATAAATTGTTTCCTGTGAATCTTGTTTTGAGTCCATATTTATAGGTTGTAGTTGATACCAGGGCTGTATATTCTATGCCTTGATAATGCTCTTGCTCATGCTCTGTATGTTGGGGAAGAGCGATTTGTAATCTTGTACTAACCTGAATTTCCTCCATCGCTTAAATAGTTTTTACACTTTTTCACACACTTTTTACACTCCTGTGGATAATGACATTGTTAGCTCGCTCTCACGCTATTAATATATGCATGAGTATTCTGTTTAGGACAAAAAAACAAGTGTGCATTGTGGTGGCTGAAGTGGTCCCTTCATTTTCCTCTCCTCTGTTTCTTCCAAACAGAACGGTTTTTCCTGCCATTGATAAAAACTATGTTTGCATTTTCAAAGTAATTAGCAATGGATTTCTTTTTCTTTTTCTTTTTTTGCTATTTTTCTATACTGCTTGCAGTTCATCGTCACACCATCAGATGCAGAGCTTACCTTTATATCTGATATTGTCTAAATCATTTATATCAAAGACATGCGTGTCCCCACTATAACCTTACTCCTAGACAATCGGTACTAGGCATCTTCTCATTCACCAGATTATCAGAAAAATGGGAAACATTTCCTAATTCTGATTAGAAAAACAAACAAACAAAAAACAGTGTCCCGCATCTACCCCCAAATTTGTGCTATCTCTAGGCTTCTTCTTGAGCTCAAAACAATAAGAGCATTCTGGAAATTCTGGGTATTTCAGGGCAGTCGGAAATAGGAATTGGCTTTAAGTAAATTTAAACACAAAATAAACAATCTTTTGGTAGAGGGACATCCCCTTACTTTTCACCTGCAACAATTGCAGCACAACAGAGTAATTCCCTCACCATACTTAATTCGGGTAAAGCTTTGTTGCTAGCAGTATTCTGATGTAATTAAACTGAAGGTCCCAAAATGGAATTCAGCTAAGTGACAATGGAAGATATTATATATGAATAATGTTTCTATCAATTTATATTAGATTTGGAAGCTATTTTCCTTAAAATAAGTATTAAACTTTGCAAAAAGAGCTTTTGAAAAAACAAAAACACTTCAAGCTCTAACCTAGAGGGGGAGGCTAGAGAGAAAAAGAGCCTTTAGTAATCATTCACCTATTAGAGATTTCTCTGCTCTGCTCTTGTTGGGAATATTTATCCTTTTTTCAAATTCACTAACAATGTAAAAAGGAAGAAAGGAGAGGTTTATTTTCCATCTTTTGCTTAAACCAGTGGACAAAGCTGCTGCAAAAAATAGGCTCAATTTTCTAGTTCTTCCTTAGGATCAGGAAGTAGCCATATAATATATATTTTTTTCTCTGCATTTACATTTTGTGTTTCAGTATTTTATTTTGGATGTGAGTGGTTTCACATACCACCAGACAGAGGTGAGAGAGTAATGATTTCCCCAGGAGGTCTCCAAGCTATTAGGATATTACTATAGAAACAGTCTGTCGGCACTGACATTCTCACACATCAGAATCTGTTTATATAGAAAATGAACTATATAAAACCATCTTGATTGCACTTATCCCCCACCTCCAACTAACTGAACCATTGTCAGTTTTGAATTTTGGTGCCATTCTCACAATTATTTATTCCACTAAAGTAAAATCAGTAGGTTTCTCCTTGCTTGTATATTATATCTGCATTGTGTACTATTGCAACCTGCATACAGAGTATCTTGAGTATCTTGCTCAGCTTCTGAAATGTGATCAGAAATGCAATCTTACTTTATTAGTTTTGGATCATGTTACCTGAACTTTACTTAGATTTTTATGAGAAAATTTGAAAGCTTTTCATAATCAACTTTAATCGTCAGAGGTCAAGCTCTCACTCACTTGGTAGCGGGGAAATGTTCGGGAGGACATGCTGTCATCTTTAGAATAAAACCTATAAGGCTTTAGACACCTTTGATTTAGATATTAAGCTTAGAGTTATGTACTTACTAAATCACCATAGCTTTCCAAGTTTCAAGGTAGTTTTAATATCCCTAACTAAGGGAAAAAATCAGAATGAAACTTTAAAAATAAAGGACAAAACAGAAAGGGTTATGAGAATTAAGATTTCTACAAAATTAAAGATGTTTATCTCTTTAAAAGGATAATGGCATTGTTCTTTATTTGCTGGGATATTTTTTTTTCCAGTGATTTCTCTCTGCCTTTTTTGCTCAGTACTACATTATTGGCAATGGAGTGTTCTGCCTGTGAGAGCCAGGTTATTGGGACACTGTACAACATATAGAAATTGGCGATCTTGGGGAGAGAATGCTTCCTTCTGGAATTACTGGTGTACACCATAACACCACCATTCTCTGTCATTGACATAGCTACGTGAGCTGCTATACGTGATATTTAATTATTACAATTATTGTTTACTTAAGGTCAATTCAACCTACCGAGAGATTTTCTGACCCCGATTTTTAAAACCCATCTGCTAGGAAGTTGACACCATGAAGCTCTCATTTACTCTGTTTATCCTATGATTGTTTGCTAAGAGAAACTGTCACCAATTGCCAAGCGTCACTTAACGTAGTCCAAGTCTGAATTACTCGTTGTTTGAGATTGGAATACAGGGTTTCAAAGAAACAGGATGTCAAGGTTAAGACTTCATTTTCTGTAAAATGTGGGCACCTTGGGCCTTGTAGGCAAAGGTAATAATACTAGACAGACACATGCATAGAGAATGGCTCAGAGCGTATCAGGGAGAGTAGATGAAACTACTTAATAATTATTTTTACAGTAACTTTCCCAAAACTGACTCCTCTCTTCTCATTCCCCTTCCCATGGACCCCTGCTCACTAATGTCAAATATTTGGTTCCTCAGTTTCCAAACTTTTTGAGTCACCATTGAGTCTTCTTTCTTTCACATCCCAAATCCAATCCACAAACAAATCCTGTTGCTATTACATCACAAATTTGGCCATTACTCACCACTCCCACCACCACTACACTAGGCGGCATAATCTTTTTCACCATGACTATTGTGGTAGCCTCCTGATAGATATTTCTTATTTCTGCTCTTGCCCCCTTACTTGCTTTCTTATGCCACCCAGCAGCCAGAGTGATCCTCTTAAATGTAAATCAGATTATTTTATTCCTCTGCTCAAATCTATCATGCCTTCCCATCACTTTTGGTACAAGGTCCCACATCAGTTGTTCTCAAACACGACTGCACATTAGAATCACCTGGAGAGTATTGACAAATTCTTGCTGCTGGATACTACCTCAAATCAACTGAAATCAGATCTCTGGGGACATCTGTGAATTTTAAAAGCTCCTAGGTGTTTCATAGATGCAAGGGAGTTTGGAGTCTTCTCTGGCTGCCCTTTCAAACCCACTGCTTACTACTCTCCCCTTTGCTTTCTCTGATCTACCATGTAATACTGACTTCCTTGTTATTCTTCAAACTTGTCATGGATATTCCAAATAAAGCCTTTATTCCATTCAGATCTCTGCGCAAATGTCACCTTCTCAGAGTCCTCACATTATTCTATTCCATTACATCTTAATTTTTCTTAAGGGAAGTTTTTTCTAACTTAAAAATAATTTTTTTTGGTGACATTGGTTAATGAAATCCAGTAAGTTTTGGGTGTACAATTTAACAGTAAGGCATACACACACACACACACACACACACACACACACACACACATGTATTGTGTGTTCCCTCCCATAATTAGATTTGTCACCACATATTTCACCCCTTTATAACTATTTTTCTATTCATGTTTTCCTCCAGCTTCAACACTAGAATTATAAAATTTAAGAGGTCATGGAATTTGTCTAATTTGTTCGCTGCTATATTTCATGTTTGTAAAACTGTCACTGGCACATAGACATCGTAGGGGCTTAAATATTTATTATTTTTAAATTTATTTTTTACTTTTTTTATCGTTTGGGCATTGGCAGAAAGGATGCTACCACCTGGGATCTATGGATTCATAATTTGGTTTTCCCTCCTACTGTTTTTTTGTTTTATTTTGACTTTCATGAGGTTTTTGCACTAGCTCTGGGCTGTGGCGCCTACTACGTGCAAGTACCCATAATTCACTTCGGGGCCTGGCAAGCGGTTTGCGTGTGTGCGCGTGTCTGTGGCATCACGGGAAAATTCCCACAAATCTCTGGCTCAGAGGGGCATGCTGGGTGGTTTTGGCGGGGTGGGGGTCGAATCTGAGTGTGGTTCTGGCTGGAAGTCAGCCCGGGCTGGGCAAGATCGAGGTCCTGTAAGAAAGCTGCTGCTGCAGTAGTTCCCTGCTATCCTCCAGTTGTGCGACAGTTACTAGTCTAGAGAAAGACCCGGGAAGAAAAAAAAAAACAACCCTGAAGGTTTAAATCTGGCGTCATCACCCGGTTATTTTAAGATTCCGTTAAAAATGCCGAAAAGGTAAAGTGGAAATTATTTGTGTTGATTTATATTGAGATATAACTGAACAATACATATTAGTTTTAGATATATAACACAATGATTCGATGTATGTATATATCGCAAAATGAGCCCTGAAATAAGACTAGTTAACATCCATCACCACATAGAGCTATAATTATTTTTTCTTGTAATGCGAACTTTTAAGATTTTGTCTTTGCAACTTTTAAATGTACAATAATACAGTATTGTTAACTATAGTCACCACACACTGTACATTACACCCCAGAACTTACTTGTTTTATAACTGGAAGTTTACTTCTTTTGGTCCTCTTCACTCCTTCCCCCCACTCCCGCCCCCGCCCCCGCCCCCATCCTTTGCTGTGGGCAACCACCAATCTATTTTCTATATCTGTGAGCTCCTTCCCATTTTTTAAAGATTCCACACTTAAGAAAGATCATACAGTATGTCTTTCTCTCTCTGACTTATTTAATTTAGCAGAATTCTCTCAAGGTCCAGCAATGTTGTTGGAAATGGCAGGATTTCCTTAATTTTTATGGCTAAATATTCCATAGTGTATATGTATCCAAATGTCTATATATCTATCTGTATGTCACACTTTCTTTATCCATTGATCCATCCATAGGTGCTAAGGTTGTTCCCTATCTTGGTTATTGTAAATAATACTTCAGTGAACATGAGGGTGCATATATCTGTCTGAGTTTGTGTTTTTGTTTCTTTCAGATTAATATGCAGAAGTAAAATTTATGCATTTTACGACAGTGATATTTTTAATCTTTTCAGGAACCTCCATAGTGGCTGCACCAATTTACGTTCTCACCAAAGGTGCACAAGGGTTCCCTTTACTCCAAATCGTTGCTAACACTTGTTATTGCTTTTCTTTTTGATAATAGCCATTCTGACAGGTGTAAGGTGATAGATATCTCACTGTGATTTTGATTTGCATTTTCCTAATGATTAGAGATGTTAACCTTTTCATGCACCTGTTGACCATCTGTATGTCTTTTTGAGAAAAATGTTTATTCAAATCCACCGCTCATTTTTAAATCAGGTTGTTTTTTTTTTAATCAGGTTGTTTTTTTTGCTGTTGAGCTGTAGAACTTTATATATTTTGGACATTAACTTCTTATTTGATATATATATATATATGATTTCAAATCATATACATATGATTTGAAATATTTTCTTGCATTCAGTAGGCTGCCTTTTCATTTTATTGTTTCCTTTTCTTTGCAGATTTTTAGTTTGATGTACTCCCACTTGTTTATTGCTTTTGTTGCCTTTGCTTTTAATGTCAAGTCCAAAAAATCATCACTAAGACATAAGTTACCGCTCTCAATGCTCACATTATCGGGGAGTTTTACAGTTTCAGGTTTTACATTCAAGTCTTTAATCTACTTCGATTTTTGTGTGAAGTGTAAGGTAGTGATCCAGTTTTATTCTTTTGCATGTGGCTGTTTAGTTTTCTGAACACCATTTATTGAAGAGACTGTCTTCTCCCTGTTGTATATTCTTGGCTCCTTTGTCATAAATTAATTGATATATGTACATGTATGTATGTATATGTGATTTGGTGTGTGTATGTACGTGTGTATGTATGTTTATTTCTGGGCTTTCTCTTCTGTTCTATTAATCTCTATGTCTGTTTTTATGCCAATACCATATTGTTTTGACTACTATAGCATTGTAGCATAGTTTGAAATCAGGAAGTATGATGTGTCTGGCTTTGTTCTTTCTCCAGATTGCTCTGCCTATTCAGTCTTTTGTGTGTGTGTTTTTTTTTATGTATTTTAGAATTGTTCTATTTTTGTGAAAAATGCCAGTGGAATTTTAATAGGGATTTCATTGACTCTTATATTTGTCAATGTACAATCTTTCACCTCCTTGGTTAAATTTATATTTAGATATCTTATTCTTTCTGATACATTTGTAAATGGAAATATTTTCTTAATTTCTCGTTCTGGTAGTTTGTTTTTAGTGTATAGAAACACAATTGATTTTTGTATGTTGATTTTGTACACTGCAACGTTACTGAATTAATTAGTTCTAAGAGTTTTTTTGATGGAGTCTTTAGGGCATTCTATATTATATATAATACCATTACCTATAAAGAGAAACAGTTTTACTTCTTACTTTTCAATTTGGATGCTTTGTAATTTTTTTTCTTGCCTAATTGCCCTGACTATGACTTCCAATACTATGTTGAATAAAAATGGTGAGAAAGGGCATCCTTGTCTTGTTCCTGATCTTACAGAAAACGTATTCAACTGTTCAACTTTTTACTGTTGACTGTGATGTTACTTGTGAGCTTGTCATAATGGCCTCTATCGTGTTGAGGTATGTTTCTTCTATACTCACGTTGTTGAAAGATTTTTTTTTTTTACCATACATGGATGTCATATTTTGTCAAATGCTTGTTCTGCATCTATTGAGATGATCATATGATTTTTATCTTTTGTTATCGCGGTGTATCACAATGATTCATTTGTGGATGTTAAGTCATCCTTGTATCCCTGGAATTAATCCTATTTTATAATGCCGTATAATCTTTTTAATGTATTATTAAATTTGGTTTGCTCATGTTTTGCTAATGATTTTTGCATCTATGTTCATCAGGGATGTTGGCCTGTAACTTTCTTGTACTGTTCTTGTCTAGTTTTGTACTAGAGTAATGTTGGCCTTCTGAAATGAGTTTGGAAGTTCTTTCTTTCCTATTACTTTTTGGGAAGAGTTGGAAAAGGTTTGATATTAATTCTTCTTTAGATATTTGTAGAATTCACCAGTGAAGCCATCTGGTCTTTGATTTTTATTTGTTGGGGGGTTTTTGATTACTGATTCAATCTCCTTTCTAGTAATTGATCTATTCACATTTTCTATATTTCATGAATTGGTCTTGGTAAGTTGTATATTTCTAGGAATTTATCCATTTCTACTAGGTTGTCCAATTTTTGAGGGAGCATCTAATTTTTCGTAGTAGTTTCTCATAATCCTTTGTGGTACCAATTGTAATGTCTCCTCTTTCATTTGTTTTGATTTATTTGAGTCCTCTATTTTTCTTGGTGAGTCTAGCTAAAGGTTTTTCTATTTTGTTTATCTTTTAAAAACTAAGCCCTCGGATTTATGGACCTTTTCTGTTATCTTTTTAGTCTATTTCTATTTAGGCTTAGTTATTTTTTACTAGTTGCTTGAGGTGTGAAATTAGATTCTTTATTTGAGATCTTTCTTGTTTCTTAATGTAGGCATTTATCACTATTAATGTCCCACTTAGAACTTCTTTGATGATCCCATCAAAGTTTGGTATTTTGTATTTCTATTTTCATATGTCTCAAGATAGTTTTATTTCTCTTCTGATTTTTTGCTTTGACCTATGGGTTTTTTGTATGTTGCTTAATTATATAGTTGTGAATTATCCAGTGTTTTCTAGTTTCATACTGTGGCTGGGAAAGATACTTGATATGATTTCAGTACTGTTAAATTTATTAAGACTTGTTTGTGTCCTAATATATGATCTATTCTAAAATGTTCCATATGACTTTGAAAAGGATATGTATTTTGTTCTTTTTGGATGGAATGTTCTATAAATAAATGTAAAATTCTTCTGATTTAGTCTTTTAAGGCCAGTGTTTCCTTACTGCTTTTCTGATTGGATAATCTATCCATTAATGAAAGTGGGCTATTAAAGTCCCCTACTGTTGTATTGCTATTTCTGCCTTTAGGGAAATTAATATTTGCATATTTATTGGGTGCATAAATATTTACAGATATTATGCCTCATTTGATTGACACCTTTTTTATTATGTAATGACCTTTGTCTCTTATTATATTCTTTGTCTTAAAGTCTTTTTAGTCTAATGTAAATGTCCTGGCTTTCTTTTGATTTCTATTTGCATGGAATATCTTTTTCCATTCCTTTCCTTTCAGTCTGTGTATGTCCTTACATCTGAAATGAGACTCTTGTAGACAGCATATAGATGAGTCTTGATTTTTTACCCATTTAGCCACTCTGTGTCTTTTGATTGGAGAATTTAGTACATTTACATTTAAATTGATTACTAATAGGTATGGACTTTTTGCTATTTTATTCATTGTTTTCTGTTTTTGTTTTTGTTTTTGTTTTTTCTTTTTCTTTTTGTAGCTCCTCTCTGGTCCTTTCTCCTCTGCTTACTTTCTTTGTGATTTGATGATTTTCTATAGTGGTATGCTTAGATTCCTTTGTCTCTCATGTATTTACTATAGATTTTTGCTTTGTGGTTACCATGAGGCTTACATGTAGTAACTTATAACAGTGAATTTTAAGTCGATAATAACTTAAGTTTGATTGTATTCTAAAGCTCTACATTTTTACTCCCCTAAATTTTATATTTTTGGTGTCACAACATATCTTTTTATCTTGTGTGTTCATTAACAAATTATTGTAATTATAATTATTTTTACTACTTTTGCTTTTACCTTTATATAATTTCATACGTATTTAACCCACCACCTTTACAACATTAGATTATTCTGAATTTTTCTATGTATTTTTCTTTAACAGTGAGACTTATACTTTTGTATGTTTTTCTGTTACTAATTAGTGTCCTTTCATTTCAGCATAACAAAATCTATTTAACATTTCTAGTAAGGCCAGTCTAATGGTGATGAACTCCTTTACCTATTACTTGTCTGGAAAACTATTTCTCTCTTTCAGTTCTGAATTACGGCTTTGCTCAGTAGAGCATTATTTGTTGGCAATTTTTTTCTTTCAACACTTTGAATATATTGTGCCATTCCCTTCTGGCCTGCAAAGATTATTCTGAAAAATCTGCTAATAGTCTTAGAGGTGTTTCCTTGTACTTAAGAAGTTGTTTTTCTCTTACTGCTTTTAAGATTCTTTCCTTGTATTTAACTTTTGACAATTTAATTATGTGTCTTGGTGTGGGGCACTTTGAGTCTATCTTATTTGGGTCTATTTTGTTTGGGGGTCTACTTCTGGGCTTCCTGGATCTGGATGTCTGTTTCCTCTCTCCATGTTAGAAAAGTTTTCAGCCATTATTTATTTCAGTAAGTTTTCTTCCCCTTTCTTTCTCCTTTCTTCTTCTTGGATCCCTGTAGCGTGAATACTGGTCTGCTTGATGCACAGGACAGAACAAGAGTGTGAAGGTGGCAGCTGCTAGCCTCACCATCTCTAGAGATGGTCTGCCCCTAGATGTGTATTTAATTGGAAGCCTGCCCCTCAGGCCACAGCTATGAAGGTCAGCTAATAGGCCTCTTTCACAGAAAAAGTAGGCATTTCAGTTAGCTACCTCTCCACTGTACCTTGCAGGGTAGCTAGTTAAGAACTCTTTCTCTGTTTTGTTACAGTCCTGTGGGACCTACAAACATAAGCCCTGCTGGCTACAAGGGCCGGGTGACCAAGCAGTATGTCCTAAGTGGGAGCTGTAAAAATTGGGGATCTAGACATGTGCATATCTCCTTTCCAGGAGATACTGGAGACCTGGAATGGGGCAGGAGGAGAGTACGAAGCCAGGGCCCTCTGACCTCTGCAGACTTTGGAGATTTAACATATTGTCAACATGCGTTAAATTGGAAGCCTGCTCCTGAGGCTGAAGCTTTAAGATAAGCAAATAGGCTTCTTACAGAAAAATTGGAAGTGCATTTAGGCCTGTTCTTTGTGCACTATACTCTGGGGGAAAGCTGGTTAAGAACTGTTTCTCTATTTGTTACAGTCCCTGGGGACCTGTGAATGTACGCCCTACTGGCCACCAGAATCAGGCAATCAAAGGCATCCCCTAGATGGCAGTTGCAAACTTCGGGACATTAGCTGTATGTATAAACTCCTTTCTGGGAGATACTGGTGACCTGAGGGAGGCAGAGGGAGAGTACAAAGGTGGTGCCTGCTGGCATCCACCAATCTTTGAAGAGTATTTCAGTAGGTTCCTAGATGTGAGTTAAATTAGATGCCTGCCCCCTCATACTGATACTTCAGATAAGTAAATCAGTCTCTTTCACAGAGAGACTGGGGCATTTCAACCAGCTGCCTCTATACTAGGCCCTGAGATGTAGCCATGGTGAATCAACCTGAGCCCCTAAGAATTGTTTCTCAGTTCACTGTAGCCTATGGGTCTTGTGGATGCAAGCCTTCAAAGCTAGATGATTTCAGGGCTTGTTCTCAGGTACCATGAAAGTTGGGGTGCTAGATGTGGGGTTCAAAGCCTCTATTCCTCAGAGAGAAGCTTGGAGTTGTGTGTTTCCTCCTGGTTATGGGCTGCCATACCAGGAGTGGGTTTATTGTGAGATTGTGTCTCATCTTCTCCTACTTATTTTGATGTGGGTTTTTTTCATTTGTCCAGTATGTAGGAGTCACTTATCTAGTTTTTGGATTTCTTTCAGAGTAAATTGTCCATTTGCAGTTGTAGATCTGGCCTATCCATGGGAATAGGTGAATTTGAGATCCTCTTAGGTTACCATCTTGAGCTGGGACTCAGTAAATATTTGTTGAATGAATGAGTTAATCAACAATTGCCATTTAACTTAATAAATATACACATTGGACACCTATTGCGTTGTGGAAATTGTAAGGAGTTCTTCAAGGCAGGGGGACTCCCATGCCAATGGATAAAAATAGAATCTAGACTACTGTGTGTGCTATAAATAATGTGTTAGTGGAAACATAGGGATATTCACACTGATTTATCTTCTGGAAGTTCCTTATATATAATTTTATTAATATGGAACATATAGTAGATTTGTTTGTTCATCTGTTTGAAACTTCTTTGCACTTTCCTTGGCTGTAAAAGCTAGAAGGCTAATTATGTTTTCTAAACTATTGAAGTTAGGTTTTTGGATACTGTTTAAATTCTGTCAGTCAAAAGCATTTATAGGAGACAATAATTTGAAATTAAGTGGTGAAAGAAGCAATAATAAATTAACTATCCACATTACTAGTTTGGGTAGAGCAGGTACTACATGGCTCTGAAGTCATCAGTTCCTGTAGCTACTTTTCAATCCCCAAATCACTGTTCTTGTCATACTCTGTGCACTAGGAGCCTATGAACCTCTTCAGTACTTCACCTGGGTGCCATCGCCTTAGTTTTAGAAAGTAATTTTTGCTGGATATAGCATTCTAGGTTGTCTCCCTACTCTTACCCCTACTCTAGCTTTCATTAATTTTGGAAAAATTTGAGCCACTATTTCTTCAAATATTCCCCACCTCCCTTGAAGTTGTCTTCAGAGCTCACTGATGCATGCTTGCTTGCTTGCTTGCTTTCTTTCTTTCTTTCTTTCTTTCTTTCTTTCTTTCTTTCTTTCTTTCTTTCTTATATATTTTTTCTCTCTGTATTTCATTTTGGATATTCCTTATTACTGTGTCTTCAGGTTCACCACTTTTCCCTAAAATGTCTAATATTCCTTTAATCCTATCTAGTATATTTTTCAACTCACATGTGGTATGCAGAATTATAAAATTCCCCCTTAAGAGGTGTTGCTCTTATCCCCAGAAATGTGAATATGCTGAAATATCACACTCCCAATTTTGTAATGTTACAAAAGGAATTTTCCAGATGTAGTCAAGGCTACTAGTCAGTTGACTTTGAGTTAATCAAAAGGGAGCCTTTCTGGATGGGTCTATGTCATTATATAAGCTTTTAAAACAAGTGAGTTTCCTCAGAATACTATCAGAAGAGGAAGCCAGAGAGATTTGAAGCACATGAATGATTCAGTGCTTCCTAGATTAGTCAAAACCATAATTTCAACCATATGACACCCTAATCATAGACCGTAGCCAAGCCCTTCTGGACTTCTGACTGATATAACTGTACACTAATAAATGGATTGTTTTAAGCTACCAAATTTTTGATAGTTTTTTCAATAACAACAAAAAACCAATATATCATACCTTGTAATTTTTATCTCTAGAAGTTTAATTGGGGTCATCTTTTATATCTTCCATGTCTCCACTTAACTTTTTAAACATAAAGAATGCTATTATAAAAACTGTTTTAATGTTCTTCTCTGATAATTCTAATATCTGTGTCAGTTCTGAGTGAGTTTGATTTGCTTGATTTATCTAGTACTCATTGTGAGTTGTTATTTTCTGTTTCTTTTTCATGCCTTGTAAATTTTGATTAGATGCCAGACATAATGAATTTTACCTTGTTGGGTGCTGGGTATTTTTGTTTTCCTATAAATATTCCTGAGCTTTGTTCTGGGGGAGCCATTAAGTTACTTGGTAACAGTTTGATCTTTTCAAGTCTTGCCTTTAATATTTGTTAGGCAGCATTAGAGTTCTATTCAGTCTAATGTTAATTATTCTCCACTTGGAGACAACACTCTTCTTAGTCCATATGTGTCTTTCAATCTGAAGTGAGTCTCTTGCAGGCGGCATATGTAAGGGTCTTGTTTTTTAATCCATTCAGCCACTGTCTTTTGATTGGAGCATTTAATTCTTTTTCATTTGAAGCACTCATTGATAGATATGTAGCTATTGTCATTCTTTATTTAGACTTTTGATACATATTTTTTTCTTCTTCTTAAAGAAGTCCCTCCAACATTTCATGTAATACTGCCTTGGTGGTGATGAACTCCTTAAGCTTTTTCTTGTCTGGGAAACTTTTTATCTGTCCTTCAATTCTAAATGATAACTTTGCCGGGTAAAGTGATCTTGTTTGTATGTCCACCTTGAATATTTTGTGCCAAGCCCTTCTGGCCTGTAAAGTTTCTGTTAAGAAATCAACTGACAGTCTTATGGGTATTCCCTTGTATGTAACTACTTGATTTTCTCTTGTTGCTTTTAAGATTCTCCCTTGAATTTAACCTTTGGTATTTTAATTATGATGTGTCTTGGTGTGGGTCTCTTTGGGTTCATCTTGTTTGGGACTCTCTTAACTTCCTAAGTTTGTATGTCTATTTCCTTCACCAAGTTAGGGACATTTTTCATCAATATGATATGAATGTTGTTATGCTTGACATTGTCCCAGAGGCTTCTTAAACTATCTTCAGTTTTTTTATTCTTTGTTCTTGTTCTGTTCTGATTGGGTGTCCTCTGCTACCCCATCCTGTATGTCACCGATTTGATCCTCTGTTTCATCCACTCTGTTGATTCCCTCTAATGTACTCTTCATCTCAAATATTGTATTCTCATTTCTGACTGGCTCCCTATTATGTTTTCCATCTCATTTTTATGTTTTTTTTTTTTTTTTTTTTTTTTTTATCTCTTCATTAAAGTTCTCACTGAGTTTACCTTCTTTTCCCCTAAGTTCCTTGAGCAACCTTATAACCTGTGTTTTGAACTCTGCATCTATTATATTGTTTGTCTCTATTTTGGTGAATTCTTTTTCTGGAGCTTTGTTCTGTTCTTTCACATAGGACATGCTTCTTTGTCTCCCCATTTGGGTTGCCTCCCTATGTCTGTTTCTTTGTATTAGGTAGGGCTCTTAAGTCGCCCAGTCTTAGTGGAATGGCTTTATGTGGTAGGTATACTGTGGGGCCCCTTGGCACAAACCTGGGAGGGGTCCAGCTGTAGGCCAAGTTTAGTTGCAGCCTGTACACTTCCAGGGCAACCTGGTAAGAGTCATCAAGCAATCCATATGTAAGAGTCACATATGGCTGCCACTGTGCTGGGCTTATAGGTGCCTCGAGGGACCAAGTCTGAAACTGAGGCCCTCTGCCACTGATGTGGGGCTTAGGGCTGCTCAGCAAGAGGTACAGGGCATACTAAGACTAGATACTGCTTCTTTGGGTTTTGTGAGCCTTTGAGAAATTTTAGGAAAGTTCTCAGCAGGAGCCAAGACAACCTATTTATATGGAATAAATCATTGGAAGTGACTTGGATGGGCCCAAAAGTTGGAAGAGGCGGAGTCTCAGGGAATCCCCTGAGAAGAGCAACCAGGTTGATGGTGCCTGCATCTGCAGGCTGGGAGGGAGGAGGGTTCAACGAAGGAACAATGGCTTCTGCCTGCACCTCTATCTGGGAGTAAGCCATCCCTCCAGCCCTTGCCCTGAAGCCCAACAGCTCAGCACCTCCCCGTATATCTCTGGCACCCCTTGAGTCTCCGCCCAGAGCTGGAACTCAGAGCAAGTGAGTCTGTCAGCGAGTAAGGTTGGGCATGGGCTTTTTAAGAGGAAGGTCTCCATTTCCTACAGCCCTTCATCTCACTGAGCCACAACCTCCACTATTTTTCACAGCCAGAGATTGTGGGGACTTCTCTTCCTGGCACTGGACCCACAGGCTGGGGAGCCCAGTGTGTGGCTGGGACCTGTAGCTCCTCAGGTCGGGGAAGTGGTTCTACAGCCAAGATAGCCCTTCTGATTCTCAATAACCATATGTGGTTGTGAGACTGGGCTGTTTTGTGTCTGCCCAACTCCTACCATTTTGAAGTGACCTGTTATTTGATGTGACCCAGTTGTAGGTCTTCTGTCAGATCTCCTTTCTTAGTAAAGAGTAAACAGGGCACTAGGGGGAGCCATAGAATGGCCCCTTTTCCAGAGTTGGGGTGGAGGTGCTCAAAGAAAGCATCTCTGAGGTGATATTTGAAGAATGAAACATTGGCCAAGTAAAGGAGGAGACAGAGGAGACAGGCAGAGGCAGCAAGTCTAGCATCAAAAGAGAATGCCTTTGCCCAATGGCAAAGCTCATTGTAGCTGGAGCATGGAGTGTAAGAGGTAAGGGAATTCACTGGGAGGCTTGAGCAATTTTGGGGTACATTTGGCACTTTCCAGGTGTTGGTGTAAGCTAGAGATTGATGAGCACCAATGCCTGGGGGTTCCTGGTCACTTGCTTTAATGCACGGCAGCTGAGTGTACTGAGAGCTTGTCACTTGATCCACAGGCATAAAGTGAGGAGGAAAATAGCAGCCAAGGCATAACAAGTGAGGATGTGTCATAGTGACTCATATTTTGGCATTTTAGAATGTAAACCAAGCAATTTTTTAATTGTCTAAATATATAAAGTTCAAGGAACAAGTTAAATTACTTCTTTGATCACTTGAGCAGTTATAAATCACCAAGTAAATATTTGAAGTGCTTTTTGTTATTTACAGAAGACTGGCAACTTTTAATTTGCATGATATCTCCTAATAGTTTATTTAAAAATGATGCACAATGTAGAAAGCAATGTATCATTTAAATTGCTTATGCAGTAAAGCCCTTTACCTCCCCAGACTTGTGCTTCATTAGAATAACTTTGATTGTAAAATAGCATTTTATTTATGAGAATTTGATATATGTTTTTTATAAGATGAGAGGAAAGAAACAATTATCCTAAATTCTCTATGCCTTAGTGGCCAGTTCTCCTAGACAACATAGAGGTAGTATTAATGTGATGGTCTTGAGCATCTGTCTGGACTCAAATCCCAGCCCTGCAACTTGAGCTGTATAAACTTGAGCAGGTTATCTAAACTCTCTGAGCATCAGAACATCACTTTGTCCACCTCTGATATAGAAATCTCAATAATACTTTTATCTTAACATTGCATTGTAAATTAATTTAGCTCATTCATGCCAGCACTAAATACATATTAAAGGCTCAGTAAATAAGAGCTATTATTATTAGCTCTTAGAAGAGTGGAACTAAATGTTTTGGTTCCCTCTGAGATTTTTATGAAAACTATGAATGTTTGCTTAGAAAATACTAATACACAGGTCATTTTGCATATATTTTTCAGGAGTCTCACCTACTCCTTGATACTCTTTCATAATTAAGAGCAGATGAGAAGGGGAGAGAGTTTGTATACTAGGAGAAGGATTAGTTAGGAAAGAGTAAGACAGTTAATATGTTTGAAAAATTGGTAAATTTGATAATGGGAGGGTATGGCAGTCTCTTTTATTTGCATCTATTTTCTCATTGAAATAAGAAGCAAAGCCATTGGTTGGGAATGAGGAGGAAGAGAATACTGGAGGCCTAAGGAGAGAAAAGTGAATAAGTATCTGGGAGAGTAAGAAAATGAATTACATAGGGAAATACAGCAGGATTGCCAGGCAGTGCTGAGGGCCCACTTGAGGTTTGTAATCACAAATTTAAAGTGAGACCAGACAACTGCTTGAGCACAAATGCAGGTAAAAGGGTAGTTGTGTGTAGCCAGGGTTAGGTTTTTATTTCTGTATGGGCACCATGTAAGGAGAGGCAAGGGAATTGTGGTACATAATATTGTTTCTCATGTGACTTCACCTACCCCTTGTTATACCTTTTGTATGGAGAATAATGGGTCATGTGGGGATATGTAGACCCTCTGTCACTGGGAGCGGGTGGGAGATCCGACACTCTTCTCTTCCTTATCAGGAGCTGGAGGACTCAGAATCTTCATCCTTTATTGCCTTGGTGGGAGGAGGTGCACTTCTGACAACAGAATGTTCCGTTGGAGTATGAAAGTGTTCCTTGATAATCAAAAGTATTGAGGCATTTAATAAAACATTTTCCAAGAAAAAAATACTGCATAAAAAGTCATGTTCCTAATAAATTTCCATGACTTGAAGGGAGGAATATGTGCCTATTTCACTTACATTAAATGACAGGAAAATAAAATCAAATGAAGTTAAGGGATATAACTTTCCTTGATGTATTTGGAAAAGTGCAGTAAATTTCTCTACATATTTGACTTCACTGGTAGCATTTTTGCCATCATCTTATTTCTACTAAACCTTTGAGAATAGGAGTTGCTAGCAGTTTCCTTTCCATTACTGCCAGAATTTGCACTGTGATAAAATATGGCCCAGGAAAGACACAGAACAGAAGGAAGGCCAGCAGTTTCTGCCTTCTGTGCCAACCTCCATAGAACCTCGGTTTCTCCTTTCAAGACTGGGTTCCAGGATCAGTAGTCTTTTCCCTCCTCTTATACACACCTTAAGAAAAAGCTGTTTTACAAGGTGGTATAGAGATCCAGGGAATACCCTATTCATGCAAGAAATTAAGAATATGCTCCTTTCTGCTATTTAGAGAGGCAACATGAGTTGATAGTAGAAAAAGATAAGCTTTCAAAGTTAGTGAGACCTGAGCTGGAGTACTGATTTATTGCAAGTTGCAACAATTTTTCTGTCTTACATATAATTGAAGCTTTGAATTTTCCCTCCTCTTCCTCTTTCTCTTCCAGGATGTTCTAGATACATATGCCAAAAGCATTAAGGTCAAACTGGCTTCAACCATAAGAATTTTATTGGCTTGCGAATTTGGAAGTCCTAGGTAGTGCAGCTGCCAGTGACCTAATACCATGGCCTTTAGTCCCTATATTTGTATTTCTTTACCTCTTCTGTCCTTAGTGGAGTGACTTCACTCCCAGTTTAGAAGTAGTTCTGGGCCTTACATCACAAAGAACAATTTTTGAGGAATGTACAGAATACCTTCTAGAATGTGGGGATGAACTTTTGCAGAAGCCCCAGAAAGCCTCTCCTTGGTCTCAATGGGTCATGTGACAATTTACCAGTCTTTGGAAAGTAAGGATTGGATTTCTTTTAGACAACTGAGACCCTCCCTGGGAACTGGGGTTGGGGTCAGCATTCTCTGAGGTTGCATAGGGGAAGAGAAAATCCATGGAAAGAGACTGAGATTTTCGTCAAGAGAAAGGGGAGGAGGGAATGGATGCAGGGCAGATAACCAACAATCCAGTATACCCAGAGCTGATGAACTGCTTTCTCTTTGCTCCTCTGCTTACCTAATATGTAAGCTCTCTTCTTTATTTGGTCTCAGGTTAAAACTTCAGCCACCTGGCCCCAGAGGTCTCTTGGGCACACAGACTGTACTAGAGTCTTAAGAGACTCTGCTCTCTTCCTTTGTCACTCAGTTTTTCTTTGTGTTTTTGGTGGCTTGGTTTTTCTGAACAGGATTTTGTAAATTCTTTCATTAATCAATCTTCTCCTTGGCACTATCCCCATTCAAGGCTTCCAGGCTCCTGTTTGAGATTCCTGTACTCTGCCCAGTGAGTCACCTCTCCCAAAACTCATAATCTGGCCTTTTCTTGTTTCTGACTTTGGCATCGACTTTGAAAAATCTAAATCCCAACTATGTTTGATTAATCTCCATCCATTACACAAAATTCTTTTCAATTCTCATTTTATTATTGGCATCCTGGGCATGAACTGAGTACAGGAGAAAATGTGAGGGTAGAAGCAGCAGTTTGGGTGTATTCAGCCAGCTGCTGCTGGAGGAGCCAGTTATGATTCTTTTAATGTGACAAAATGACTCCACTGAAGGGAAGCCTTTATAGTTTATAGATTGGAGGATGAGGCTCCACAGTCCCCCACCTACAACATAAAGAATGGGTCTGCTTGCTCTGTTTTAGGGATTTGCTGCCCTGGAAGCAAGGGAAAGCATTATGTCCTTATAATCACATTCTCACCAGTGACTAATTTCAGAGAATTTTAATGCATAGTTCCAATTTTTCCTAAACACAAATTAAAAACTGATTTACTACCAGATTGTTTTTCACTCTTGACAGCAACTCTGTGTCATAATCTGTCAAACTCTTTCTCTCCAGGAAAGAATATGTATTACTATGAATGAAGAGGGTGAAGCAGGCTACTTTTCTGTATTTCCTTCCAGAGATAATACATTTTTTTGTCCCTTGATGAGAAAAATGGCACTAACTTGGCACTTATAGATGCAAATTCTAAGAACTTTTACATATGTTCAAGACACTAATAAAAGGGCCAAAGATCCAAGTGACATTATTATCATGACATTAGCCAGCTTTAACAGAGCACATACTGTGTGCCAGGTATTAACTTATTTAGTTTTCACAAAGTTCTGTAAGGGTAAGTGGTATTGTTATTCATCTATTAAAGTTAGGATTCAGGTTAAGTAATTTGCCCAAATTAACCCACTTGGTAAGCAGAATGGGATTCAAATCTGGTACTTTGTGTCCAAAGCTCTTGCTCTTAGCCACCTGCAGCTTGGTTGGAAGTCTGCCTCTCCTTTATAGCACATCTTTTGCATGATAATACATTGTGTTACTTTAGGACAATTTCTTTATTTCTTTTTTCTTGGCTCCTTTTTTTCTTTCCTATTGCTTTTCATGATTTCATTGTTCTTTCTACATGGAGGGAGGTTCATGTCAGCAAAGAGAGGTCTGAAAAAGATGTCTAGGCCTGAGGGAAAAACTGGACAGAATCAAAAGAGGAGTATTAGACTGAATTCATTGAGCAACAAATTGATTCCAGGGGATCAGGAAGATCAGGGCCTGGAAAAGAACGGTTCAGAATTTTTGCAAGTTAGAAAGTTATATATATAGTGGCCTTAGTAAGAAGTTAGACATCAGAGAATGGGGCCACAGACTTTCTGTTTCTCACTTTGGCTTGTCCACTACCTGATTCACTCTATTTAATCAAAGTTCTAGTGATTAGACCATCTATATGCCTTTCCCAGCATTGTTTATTTTTCCTTTGTAAATCCTGTGTTGGCTTTATTATGTTGAAGTGTTCCTGAAACTTCCTGGATGAAATAACAAAAAGTAAATGCTAGAGCAGAAGCTGTTGCTTAGTATTTTCATGCATCAAGAACTTATTGAGTACTTGCTATACTTCTAGTCTTGCCTTAAGTTCAGGAAATTATTTAGATGATAAAGACATCTTCAGCCCCTCTATAGAGGAGGCAGAAAACTGGAAAATAAGACATTCTAATTCTATGAATGTATGCCTATGAGCAAATTCTGGTTCACATCAGGTGATAATGTTTGTCTTAACTCAAATCAAGACCAGGTGATAAAGCTTGTTTTAACCTTAAATCCAGAACCGTTATTTTCATTGGGAGATTAGTTTTAGTCATGTGTCACTAGATTAAAAACTCCAGCGACCAGGTTTGGGTCTTCACCACTGCATTTCAGCACCCATCACAGGGCTGGAGATGCAGCAGCAGCATTTATCGATAAAGACCATTTTTTATAAACCACTTTGTAATGTTAGTATGCCCTTTGTTCTTTATACAGACTTCTTTTGCCCTTTCTTCCATTTCGACTCAGCTTTTTTAGAATAAAGGCTTTGTTTGTGAGAAGGATACAGGAGATAAAGAAATTCTCAAGGAATGAAAAAAAAAAAAACCTTTCTAGAGAAGAGGGAGGCTGACCAACTTGGTGACATAGGAGGCTCCTGAACTCTTCTTCTATAGACACGCTGAATCAACTGCTACACACAGAGCAGTTACCTCTGAAAAAATCCAGAAACTGAGAAACTCCTGCACAATGGAAGAATGAGAAAATACGCACATATAAACAAGTAGGGAAGGCTGATACCCTCTCTTTGGCTTAAACCTCACCCTTAGCATAGTGCCGTACAATCAGGAAGAAACTCCCAACTTCTAGTTTCTCCCTGATAACCAAAGGACACGATCTTATATATAGAAAACCTTAAAACCTTAAAAAAACCTGTTAAAACTAGTAAATGAATTTGATAAAGTTGCAGGATACAAAAATCAATATACAAAAGTCAGTTGCATTTCTGTATGCTCACAATGAACTATAAGAAGAAAAATTAAGAAAACTCATTTACAGTTGCATCAAAAGAATAAACTATTTAGGAATAAATTTAACCAAGGAGGTGGAAGAACTGTACATTGAAAACTGTAAGACATTGGTGAAAGAAATTAAAGACACGAATAAATGGAAAGATAGCTCATGCTAATTGATTGGAAGAATTGATGTTGTTAAAATGTCCATATTACCCAAAGTAATCTATAGATGCAATGCAATCATTATCAAAATTCCAATAGCTTTTTTTTTATAGAAAAATTTTTAACAGAGAAAGACAAATACCACATGGAATCATATTTATGTGGAATCCAAAAGATTTTTAAAAAGTCAGGTTCATTGAAACAGTGTAGAAAAGTGGTTGACAGATGTTTGGAGGGTGGTGAGAGAAATAGGAAGAGGTTGCTAAAAGGGTGCAAATTTTCAGTTATATTATAAATAAGGTATCAGGATTTAATGTATAACATGGTAACTGTGGTTTATAACACTGTATTGTATAATTGAAATTTGCTGAGAGAATAGAACTTAAATGTTCTCATCAAAAAAAAATATTAGAGGTGATGGATGTTTTAGTTAACTTGATGGGAGGCATCCTTTCACAATGTCTATGTGTATCAAATCTTCACATTGTACATTTTAAATATCTTACAGTATTTATCAATTATACCTCAGTAAAGCTAGAAAAAAAAAAAAACCCAAAACTTTCCAGAGACTTTTCCTATGATTGTGGCAATGGGAGAGAGATGATACATGAACAAATTCTGTGTGAAACTTATGCTCGGAGGCCCCTGTAATTAAAATTTAATTAAACTTTCATCACTTCATGTGATGGGATGTTATGTTTGTCTAATAAGCCCTTATATTTTCTCTCATTTTCCTATTGTCTTCTGCTGTAGGAGATCTGAAGTGGAACAACGTGTGAGAACAGAGATTTCAGAGAATGAAGGTACGTGGCATAAGTAAATCATGACTGAAAACACTTCCTAGCATCTTCACAGGTGCCACATGTGTGTGGAAAGAGGCAGGAAAGAAGAAAGATTTGGGCAAAGGCTGTGGAAGGAGGTTAGCTATTTGCTACTGCATGTTTTTATACTCTGGTGAAAATATTCAATTACATAGCATGCTGATGTAAATTCATTTTAGTACCAGAGATAAAATTCTCAGAAGAAAGTTTATCAACCTTCCTATTGATTAAAAATCAAGCAAGCTGTGGCTGAAAATGTTTAACTAAAACTTAAACCCTTTGGGGGAAACCATGATGAACTATCGTTGTTCAAGGGACCATGTGCAGGTTCCCATTACTGTTGGTACATTTGCTCCTTCAGGGTCGAGTAACACCATTTTCTCTTTTGGCCTCTTGCGCCACTAGTTTGTGGCTGTTATCCATTCTCAGGGTTAAGCTATGAACAAGAGTGTTGTCATTTGGAAGTCTGAGAGTGTGAGAATCTTTCACTTTTGGTCCTAATTCTGAATAATGTTCGCTAGCAATCCACACCTGCCTTTTCACCCATAAAACCAATGTGATATTCTTTCATTCTTTTCACCTTTACTGAGCCTCAGTTTTCTCATCTATTAAATGGAGAAACTAGGTTTTGAAGTTTCCTTCAGTTCTAATCTCTGATGGCATCTAAGATCTGTCTATCTTGAGAAGAGGACTAAGGGACATCATCTATGGGGAATCTCATTTTCAGGAGCAAATTTGAGTTTTTGAAAAAAAACGTGCGTAGAAAACATAGCAAAAATTTCTGGAGGAAATTTTTAGTAACTTGCTTTGGAAAGTTCTTTTCTCCACCCTCATCTAATTTGTGTGTTTTGATATCTTAACTTAAAATATCTGTTGCATACTGTCTATAAAATATATACTTGTTTTGCCATGCACTTTTTAAATGATAGAAACATCAGTAAAACTCTTTATCTTCATGGTGCTGTGTGGAAATCATCTTAAGAGAGTTAAATATATAGTACTTGCCTCTGGGAGAGTGTCTGATGTAGCAGTTGTATATATAAATAATCAGAGGACAAACACCAAGTTCTTAAGTTACAATCTTTTAATTGAGTACAAGGAACAGCAAATATATCAAGTTGAATACTGAGTGAATTTTTATTCAGTGGAAAGGAGAAGGCACCATCTCCTATAGTAAATTAAAGAGCACAGCATGAATGACATCAGAATTTATGAACCACATAAGGAAAGGGAGATGCCTCATCAATTTGGGGAAAATAAGGCTTGGGCATCTAATGACATCTGGAAGACCTGAGATTGATGTGAGCTTAATTCATTCTGAAGAAGATCCAGTTATCTTTATAGTGGTACGCAGAATAATAGCCTGACAAAGATGTCCATGCCTAATGTCTGGAACCTATAAATATGTTACCTTACATGGCAAAAGGGCCTTTTGCAAATATGATTAAATTTAAAGACTTAGAGATAGGGAGATTATTTTAGATTATTTGAATGGGCCCAGTATAATCATTTGAGTCCTTAAAATCAGAGACCTTTTGCTAGAGATGTGATCACAGAAAAAAGGTCAGAGAGATACGTTATTGCTGACTTTGAAGATGGAAGAAGGGGCTGTGAGCCAAGTTATGCTCAGAGCCTCTAGAAGCTGGAAGAGGCAACAAAACAGATCCTCCCCTAATTCATTTAGAGAGGAATACAGCCCTGCCGACACCTTATTTCACTTGATGAAACCCGTACCAGACTTCTGACGTATAGAAATGTAAGATCATAAATTTATGTATTTTAAGCAACTAAATGTGTGGTATTTGCAGAGATGGACAACTAATACTCAAATTGATATCCACATAAACAAAAACACTGGCATTTCAATGTCAAATGACTTTTTAAAAATCTAGATTTCATCCTCAAAATCCCTTGTGATCCTCCAGCACAGAAGTGTTTATGTCTTGCAATACTGAAACCAGCTCAAAATAAAAATTGAGTGCTTCTTTAATTTTTCTGAGTGCCTATAGTCTTTCCTTGGCTTATATAGGCTGACCTTCTGTTTTCCTTGTACCTTCCTTGTATAAAGAAGGAAGCTCTCTTTCGAGGATGGCAGCTCTCTGCTTTTCATCACTAAGCTGCCCTAAAAGTCCCTCAATTTGTACCTTATCATTTGACTTGTTATTGCTAAGTTTTTTAAGATTTTTAATGGAGAGTAAGATATTCTAATCTTTTCCTTGAGAATTCTTGCTTTAACTTATCATGCTTATTATTTTAAAAATATATTCTGAATTACCTCAATTTGTTGGGTCTTTGTTCTTATACCTTAGGTTCAGATGCTTTTGACCTTGAACATTGAGATAAGGTGTACCTCTCTCATATGAACACATTTTGTATGATTTGATGTGGAAATAACTCATTATTATAGGAATTTCCAGGTTTAAGTCCTCCAGGCAAATATTTTCTGTAGATTCCTTCTGGATCTCCCACTTCAGGGAGACTAGCTGACTTATATATCTAGAAGCTTTCTCTTTAGCCTCTTTCATCCAAAGGCAGAAGTAGAGCCAGCCTTAGCAGCCTAGAGTAGAGTTAACCAAGGCCTCAATCTTGTCCTGCTTAGCCCAAAGTGAGGGAAATTCCAAAGCAGTGGATTTGTGCAATCCCATGTTACCACTCTTTATGTAAAAGAGGAAAGAGAGTAAACTGTTAGTCCCAACCCAGTTTTCCCTGTCAATGAATGCTGGGAACATGGAAAACATTCTAAGGCCTTAGAATTCCGTCTCTGTAATGCATTCAACTCAACGCATCTACCTCAGTCACAGCTTTTATTTGCAAAGAGCAGAAGCCACCTGCCATAGTCTGAATGTCCGTGTCTCGCTCTTGCAGTGAAGATTAACTTGGTGTATTTAACGGGCCAGCACACTGTCTGGCACTTGGTTATTTCCTTTCCTTTTCTATCTCCTTTGTTTTCTGCACAAGTCCTTTAACACTGAGTTTAGTCAACTTTTAGTGGGGCATTTCTTACTGAGTTACTAAAAATTAGATTTTTAATGCCTGCTGTTCATCACTTTTCTTTTTAAATAGTAACCGAAGCTTGTTGCCAAATTATAATATTTTTTAAATATCTTGGGTAGCACACACACACGATCTCAAAGTTAGTTGAGTTTCTAGGCATACTTAAAAACTTATGTTTTATTATTAAAAAATGATTTCTAAATTTTCACTAGACATATTGCTGTATCAAAATAAGTTTCTTGAGTCTGCAGAAGCTTGTGTTTATCTCCATTTCCAAATATTACCTTTTAGACAGCATTTTTTGATGTAATATCTATTTCTCTTGAATATGAAACCATTTCTTTGCTTCTTAACAATTACCTTGGTTAAAACATCCTACTGCTTTAGATCTCTATTAGAAATTTAGATATTTCCCCCTTTATGTCACTTCAAAGCATTGGATACATTTTCAGAAATTGAAAGGATAAGTTAGGCTGTACAACAGAATAGGAATAGCACCCATCAGTACTAGTCCACAAAGAAATTTACACTTATCAGTTATATTCATAAAGTATGATTAAGCAACAAGTTCTCATGTTCCTTTTTCTTAAGAGAAAAAGAGTCATAGTGACCACAGGAGGAGAGCTATGCAATTGATGTTGGCCAGTCACCATATATCTTCTTTAATATGAAGAAGTAAAAGCAAAGTTTGCATGAAGTCTTGAGAAATCCTAGCTACTTCTTAGAACATACCTTAATATTGTGGTACTTAGAGTTGTATTTTCTTCATTGAGATCTCTTCTGCGTAGCAGGAGTTCTCAACCCTTAGAGTCATTTGGGAGCTTCTAAGAAATACTGGTACTCATGTTCCATCCCAGACAAATCAGAATTTAAATCATAATTTTCCTATATAGTTTTAATATGCTACCTGGATGAGGGCCACTAACAAGGGTTGAATTCAACAGTCATTCATTTCTGAGGACAACAGATGAATATGACTTAGAAGGCAGTTGGTGCGGTTTTCTACGTCTAGCCTGGTTGCTTGCCTCAGGAATTCAAAATTTCATACAGAGATGGTTCTAAACACTTATTAATAGGTTCTCCTGAAATATTAATTTTAACACATCCTAGGGAGGGTTGCTGCTAGACAGAAATACAATTCATAGCTTTTTCTTCTTCTTCTTCTTTTTTTTTTTTTGCATTCCAATTAGGCATTAGTCAATTCAGTTTCACATCTTTGACCATTTACTCATACAATGGAAAACAACTGGCTAAAGAAAATTCAAGCTATGTATTCAGTTAATAGCTGATCTGCATCCTGGCAGTTTCTTCAAGCTGCTTTGGAGGCTGCTATGTGCTGTCATGGGAGGTTTTCAGCCAAAGCCATTAATTAAGGCTCATTAAGATAGTCAAAATGGATTGTCTGTTTTGCTCCATTTGCACTTTCTTGCATCTCCATTACTTTTACAGTCATAGCATTGGTTTCTAGTCCCTGACTATAACTTTTGTTTACTTTCTGCATAGATCTGCCAATTTCTTCCCTGAATAAATCTGCCATGCCCCTTCAACATGCTCAGTTGGTGTACCCTTAACTGCCCTGGCCCTGCCACTCATTCTACACTCTTGCTTCCCAAACTTACAACCCTGTTTTGCCTTCTTGCTCCTGTTGCTCGCTTGCCAGAGTCTTTTTTATCTATCTTGACATTCATCTGTTCTGATGCTTTCCATTCTTGAGCCTGAGCTCTATCTCTTTCCTCTCTTGATCTCTACCCACCTCTGCTAGCTAGCCTCCATTCACTCCAGAGACAAAGTTATGAATTTCTACCAAATAATGTGAAAAAAGTTATTTTTTCTTTTCTAAAAGTGATTTTAATTAAGCTGTTTTTGCTATTGCTATGAAAGCCTTTGATATCTATGCCTGCCTGCATTTTGTAAAGTAACCGATTGGCAGATAAATGGAAAATTCTCTAATGTGTAATTAGAGTATAATGTAAAATTATATATATATTTATGGAACACTGGAGCAGCAGGGAGCAATCAGCATGCAAAATGTAACTTGCAATTAGAAATAATAAGAATTACATATAAGGGTAATTAATTTTTCATGTCTTATGATATACAGCAAGGAAAATAAGTCAGAAGCTGAAATCTCAGTTCTGGAGAAGTTATGTCAACCTTAATGAGCATCAGTCTTTGGATAAGTGAGATTTGTAATAAAAAAGGCCTCACCAGTCAACACTTTTGTAGACTGAATGTTTTCTGCCCTCACGAGCATCATTTCTGTCCAATGTAGGACTACATCGAAATTAGGCTTGTGGATAAATTGGAGGAGCTGTGTAGTTCAGAGACGTGTCAGACATTTAATTGGGAATTTCATGTGAAGTCTGGTTCTGAGAGAGGAAAAGATGTGCATTTGTAGGTCAAATATTGTTTATCTGAATTCCACGATATATATTCAATTAGGTGTAATTGGAATTAACGGCTCTCAGGGAGCTTGCAGAAACAAGGGCATTTGACTATTTAAATTTCTAAGTAGTGAGTGTCCACCTGATAAACAGAATATGTACCATTATAAGGTAAACCTCCTCCTCCCCGCCTTTGTTTAACAATGATCCAACAAAATATGGACGTCTTTGTACAGAGAACTAATAGAGTTGGAAATATAGTTTAGGAAAGCTTAAGAATAATCTTCCCAAGGAAAGTTATGGCCTAAGATGATATTAAATATTAGTGCTTAAAAGTGAAAATCTCAAGTTTTACAGAAGACTTTGTTAATTAAGCAATTCTGGTCTTTTTATAGTACCTGGAAAACAAGGCAAAAACCTGGCCCTTTGTGGATACTTGACATAATATGAAAAAATTTTTATTTTGTTTTCCCTGTAGGAGTAAAAAAGGTAACAGGGCAAGCTCAGATTCTCAAAATGTATTTTCCTCCAGATAATTTTTTATCCAGTTTTTAATCACCCAGAAAGGGTGGCTTGATTTTCGCTTTGTTGTAATATTAAAGGAGGCCACTTTCAAGTAAAATAATAGAGATCTATGGCATTTTGATCTTATTACATCATTAAAACATCAATCCTTGATAATTTACATTTTATTCAGAAGTCTCTGATTCTTGAATATCTGAAGAAAAATTCTGTATCTTCCAGAAACAATTTCAGTGCTATTACATATACTATTGCCTATACTATGTTATAGTATATTACACATGCTATAACATATACTATTACGTTGTGCTATAAGTTAAGAAAATAAATAGGGAAACATCGTTTTCTAAAAGCTTCCAGGAAATGGTAAGCAAAACATTCAAAGGTATCAATTGGTTTGGGGTTATAGTCAGAGTATTCAGAGGATTTCCATATTGATCTAATCTAATAGTTCTCTGAGTATACCATCCTCCCTTACCTACAGCTTTGGCATCAACTAGGGGCTTGTTAGAAATGCAAATCCTCAGTCCCTATTGAATCAGATCTATTGAATCAAATTCTTTATGTGGAACCCAAAATCTATATTTTAACAAGCCCTCTAGGTGATTCTATTGTATGCTAAACTTTGAAAAATGAATGCATCCATTTTTCATTTTATTCTTTCATTCAACAAATATTTATTGACACCAAATATATACCAGATAGTGTTACAAATTGATATAAAGGAATGTAGGCAAGGAGAATAATAGGAAGAAAGGAGGTCAAGATTGCATATCTGGATCACCTTTGGAGATTTGTCAAAGTAAAAATGCCTGGACCTAACCTCACACTCGCTGAACTACCACCTGCCTTGTATTAGGCGCACCTCCATCTAAGGATTAGGTGTAGGCAGAATGGTAAAAGTTTTGCTAGCATCTGATGAAAGAACAAAATATTGATGGAAATTCCATTCTTTGTGGGCTAAGGCTGAACACAGAGCAAGATAGTATTCCCCACTAGAGGCATAATTTGATGGCAAGTTTGTCTACTGTTTGCAGGAATGGACAAGAAGTAGACAAGAGACAACAGGGCTTCTAAGGAATGGGTATAAGTTTCCAGGTATCACTCAGTTCAGAATATATTTTATACAGAAGTATTTACAAAACTCTTCCCATCACTGAGGTACAAAGCACAGGACTCTGGCAGAGCATGTGTAGTGTTTAAAAGAGGGCCTTAGATTCCATTCAAATTGAATCACTGTTTTTTTCCTGACTTTTCCCACCTCCTCCCATTTTCTAGACTTTGATCAACCTCTTCTGCCATCTGAAATATCTCTGCCTCATCTCTACTTGTCAAATTCCATAAATTTACTAAGGCATGATTTTAGAATCCTGTTAAAAATCCTGTTAAAAAATTCTGCCCCCCAATTTTATACAGTGCCTCCTTCCTTCAATTTCTTCATGGCATTTGGTGTGTACTTTTGTGTATTGGGCCATGTGTACACACTGCACCATGTGTAGAAATATAAATGGTTTCCAATAAAAGAAGCTAATTTATTCAACAGCCACCAATCACCTGTATAAAGCACTTGATATTACCACTTCAAGTTTACTCAGTCACTAGTAAATTCAGGATTTAAATTCAGTCAGTTAAGGTTCACGCCCCCTACCAGGGTTGGTATCCCCTCAAGTGTTCTCTCTTCTCCTTTCCAGTGTCCAAAAGGAAGTGCAGGGGCCTCGTGGCATAGGGCAGGCAGGTGCGCCTGGTTGGCCTTCTATGAAATCTTACTGTATCTGTTCTGGAGCTATCTCTGGCTGGTGTTGCTCATCATCTGTACTCTTGGTATGGTCACAGTCTCTTTCCACTATCTTCTCTTTCAGCTGTACTCCCACCAGTGTTGTTGACTCTCTGAGGCTTACAGATGACCCACTGCCCCCTGGCCTTGCAGCCTCTGCTAATGATCCCCTTTCCCCATGATACAGCATTCTCAGGTAGGTGCAAGGACTCTTCATATGCTGAGATTCTATGTCCTCAGATGTTTTCCTTGCCCCTCTTAAACGACTCCAGAGATTTTATGGATTGGTTTCACCTTGTGCTAAAGTAGAGAGTGGGGGTCTATCTCAGAGTCTCTCATCCTAAACACAATTTGCTACCAATTTTACCTTACCAGCCCAGGGTGGCTCAGTTCACTGGGTGAAGAGGTTTCCTCCAAGAGTTCTAAAAGGAAGTGATGCTCAATCCTCCAGTACCTCTGGAATTTTCAACCCACCTGGTTCTGCATCTCCTCTCCCCATCTAAGGCTTTCAGCCCCAGTGGACCCAAGACAGAAGCATCACAACTCTCTGGTCCTTTCTTCTGTTTCCCAAGCTTCTTCCCCTAACTTCAGGATAGGCTTTCCTCAAATCTTTGTCCATTTTTTTCTATCCTGCATCTCCCTACTCTACATTTATAGTTAAAACTGCACAATCTAGTCCTCTATGCTTGACCAATTGGTATTTCAAAACTATTTTTTGAGATTTCTGAGAAAACAGCTTTCTCTTTCAAGAGTCTAGCTCTTACAATTGAAAGCTAGAGATTTTTTTATATAGATTGTGAAACCTCGAAATTAAAAAAGAAATCATAGTGTGACTGTGACTTCTTTATTTTAGGCAGATCCACCCTCCCCCTGCAAACAATGAGCACTTCAGCCTCACTGTATGGAGAGCCGAGCCCCAGGGTGGCATGTTTGAGAATGAAAAACAGAGACATTGAAAAACAAATGAAAAATATTTTTTCTGCTAAACTTCTGGTTCATTACATTATGCCTTTTATCATACTTATATGTCTTCTTGTTTTCATATACTTCCACTTTTCCACTAACTCTCATTCAAATTGTTAATTTGAGTTAAAGGTAGGGCTAAAACTCTGTTCATCTCTAGATACTGTTCTGCACCTAATGTGAAAATATTTGTTGCATTGTATTAATTCTCAATATTTAATGTGACTTATTCCTATAGCATACCTAAAAATTCTCCTTTGACTCTCTCTTCTTTTTTAAGTTGCTATTTAAATCCTGAGTAGAAAATAAAGTTCTCTCAGGAATTTACCTCTGATTCCCTGAAGCTTACATTACTTTTATTTACAGAAATATACCTAAACCACCACCTGGATATTGCTTTAAAAAAGGCACTGGCACTCATTAGCTTTGCTTAATTAAAAGAGTGCTGAAATAGATTCCCACAGCTATTAACTACTTCTTCATGCCCCACCCCTTGCCTAAATGTGCATTTTGAATGTGAGTGTGTAGACCCACAATAAGGCCTTAAACACACTTGATGTCTGAAGAATGAGTCTAGACATTATGATGATGAGAAAGGCTAGTTGGCTTGCTCTTTTTGTGTCTCATGTGTCCTAACTTTTAGTTGGGCCAGCAAGAACCTTGAGCCAGGTCCCCGAAATCTGTCTTTTCTTGGAGTAGGACTGTAAAAATACAGGCTTATAGCATTCAAACTAATAAAAATTTGTGGATACCAAAAGGAATACCTCTCTACAGTGTCAGTATAGCTATACCTACCTGTCTATAGTATTTGTTATTATTTCATAGATCAAAATTTGTGTTTATTTCTCATAGTTATTTCAACCATCAAAATATGAAATCTGCTTGTATCAGTCAGCCTTAGTTTCAGCTGCGTTGAACTAAAAGGGGATTTATTAAAAAGATAATGGCTTGTGAAGAGAGTTAGGAGAAGTCTGAAAGAGTTGGCTCAGGCTCCACATCCATGAGGACCTTGCTGCTACAGGTGAAGTGTTAGGTGCTGCACTTAGGTTGCCTAAGTGGACCCTGCTGTCACAGAGCTCTGCGTGCTAATGATACTGCCATCTCCGGGGAACCCGATCTCCCTGTCATAGCTCCTGCTGTAGGTGCGAACTTCCCCTCTTGCCCATGATCCTTGTGTTTTTACATTGCTAGCAGGAGCAGGTGCATTTGATCTGATCAGATGCTGGCACCTTACTGCAAGGTTGGCTTGGGAAAGTGAGAATCTTACAGGCATAGCCTGTATGGTGGGAGATAGCTCTGTCTCTCAAGTGGACTCACAATGTCAGAAATTTCTCAGACAAAAGAAGAGTGAGAAGGGGTTCAGATGAATGGCAGTAAAATGAGAAGTGATATGGACTTGATCACAATTAGAAGGAAGGTGATGGTGGACATGGATGAGACCCATTCATGTCAAACAGGCTTCTTCTTATCCAGGGGAAGATTTGTATGCTTTTGTTCCTGGAATATAACATATTATGAAGAAATAAATACCTTGGTAAAGTTTAGTATCAGTCTCACTAAATTCTAAGTATTTTTATTTCCTCTTTATCCTCCTTTTTTTTTTTTCTTTGGTGTTACAAAAAGCAAACTTTGGGTTGAGAGCCCCTGGTCTTCTCTTGGCATTATCTCCTTCAACATTTTGGCTTTACATACTATCTCAGTCTCTCTCTCTCTCCTATCTAATGAGGATAATATACGAAGCCAAAATTATTGAAGGGAGAAAAGAAAAAGTAAAGGAATTTTTTTATTTCTTACCATAGCTTTTCTGATTTTCTGTGTATTTAACATCTAAAGAAGGATATAAATCATTTAGGTGAGAATTCATATTAAGAATAGGAAGCTCATGGACATGGATAATAGACTAGTGGTTACCAGAGGGGTGGGGAGGTAGATGGGGTAAAAGGGATCAAATATGTGGTGACAGAAAGAAATCTAACTATGGGAGATGAACATACAATGTAAATATATATATGCCTTACTGTTAAAGTGTACAGCTGAAACTTACTCGATTTCCATTATAGTGACATTAACCAATGTCACTATAAAAATAAATAATTAATTAAAAAAAGAAGTATGAAGCAATATAATTATGGTAGGCCTTTTTGAATTATAAGAGAATAATTTTCTATCCTCACTTAAAAATAGGTGCTCTCTCAGTTATACAATGGGAAGTAAAAATAACGATGTGTCTGACCAATTTTCCTCTTAGAAGTGTCCATAAAACAATAACAATAGCATCAGGTACCCACAGGATGGAAGAGAGTCAGCAGGATGAAAGCAAGAGATGTGTTTGTTTAAGGAGAAATTAGACCCCAAACCTCACCTTTATTCTGACTACTGTATCCTATGAGAGTTGAAAGATCATTTATTGAAGAAATTTCAGAAAAAGCTTTTGTAGTTGTGGATACCAAGCACAGAGGAGGGCAGTGATTCAATTCTGGATGGAAAACAGATGAATACAAGAAATTCATTGAGGAAGACTCTAGTGCCCTTTCATAGTCTAACTTGGGAACACTAGCAGCCAGACTCCTATCCCAACAAGGGGACCGAAGGATTCTTCTCCTAGGAAATTCGGAAGCTGACCAAACCTACAAATAAATATATTTCGGGGGTGTCTCAATGAAAGAAGTGGATCCCCACTCGATTACCCTACAATAAAATTCACTAGTTGTCAAGCCCTGCTCATATAGCAGCACTTCCAGTTAGCATTTCAATGCCTCTTTCTTAAATATGAGCAGTTGACCAGACATTAAGGAAAGGCTCCAACCTGAAAGCGCCTGCTCGGAAAAAAAAAAATTTAAAAAGAGACTCATAATAAAGGTAATTCAGAGACTGAAGAAAAAAATGATAAATTCTAGTTAGTATTTCTAATGAAGTAAAATTAAAATGCCAAGAGTACTTAGAAATTTAAAATAATACTTGAATGTAAAAGTACTCATCACAATTTGGAAGGTAAAGTCAAGGAAAGCACCCAGGAAGACGAAAACATAATAAAGAAATGGACAGTTAGAAAGAAAAGCCAAGACAATTAGAGGCTTAATCTAAGGAAATTTTCAAAGTAATAATAAAAGAAAACTTCCTTGTACATGGGTCTTCACATTAAAAGGGTCCATCATGTACTAAGCATAATGAATGAAAAATATATTAAGTACATCTTTGTGAAGTTTCAGAATAACAAGGATAAAGATATGATTTTAAAAGCTTCCAGAGGGAAAAAACAGACACATATAGAAGATTATGAATCAGAGTGCTATCAGCTCTCTCAAAAACACTGCAAACAGGAAGAAAAACTTCAAAATTCTGGGGGAAAATTATTCCCTCCACATTTGCAGATTCATGTCTGTTTCCCACCGCCCCCCCCAACTCTGCCAATTCTTGACCCTGTTAAACTATCATTTAAGTGTGAGGATAAAGTTATTTCAGACCTACAAAACCACACAAAAAATTTACTACCCATGCAGTGTTTCCCTCCACCAACTCCTGAAGGGCATGATTCACTAAATGAAAGAGTAGAATAAGAGAATTTCATAAAATGTAATCCAGGAGAAAAAAGAAGGTAATTCTCAGGGCTCTAGCTATACATCTAGCCTGGAAAAGAAACAGACTAGACTGAGATATGAAGATGGAGATCTCCAGGAAGGTGGTTTGGGTTCATTAAGTGTGACCATTAAGAAAATTGAATGAGAAACATTTACAGAGTAGTTAGAGAATGTATGAAAATTTAGCCTAGTTTCAGATAAAAGCGAACAGTTGAAGAGGAGGCAGGAGAAGAAGAGAAGCACTTAATTCCAGGGGAAATCAGAGAGCACAGGGGAAGAAATGTAACCATAGAGCTTGTCATGGCTCAGCAGTGAATATTTATGCACTTAGATATTATGACATAATAATGAAAATATTAGAGAGTTAACTAAAAATTGTGATATAACTATTAGGAAGATGAGGGAGCAGATGGGCATCATTAAAAAGCTAGAAACACTACCTACTATAATAGGAATTCAATAGGTATGTGTAATATTTTGAATTAAGAGATAGTAATATACATTTTTGCTTAGAAATAAGGAAGAACTACAAGAGAGGTGAAAGTGATTGCCTGGGAAGGGGATTAGAAGGTAGTTGAGTGCAAGGTGTATTTTTTTTAGCTCTGTTTGACTTTTGAAACCATGTACATGCCTTAGTTATAGATTCATTTGACAAGATAATTTTTGAGTGTCTACTAGATGGAAACTTGTAAGCTGTGGTTGTTCTGAGGAAGTTAAAAATGACCAATCAACTGATTTAACCCTGAAAGAGCTTCCAAAAAGAAGTAAACATATTTAAAAACAGAAAATTTATCATTATAACCTGTATTGTAATCTTCATATATGAAACTCATGACTGAATGACCTTAGATGTGAGCTGTCCAATAAAGTAGCCACTAGCTACATGTGGACATTTAAGTTGATTAGACTTAAATAAAATTAAAAATTCAGTCTTTATTTACACTAGTTGCATTTCAAGAACTCAATAGCTACGTGTGGTTAGTGACCACCATATTGCACAATGCAGATGTAGAACATTATCACAGAAAGTTCTACTGGACAATGCTGCCTTAGACCATCTGTATTTGCCCATGCATCCTGAATCATGGAGGGGCAAAGTTCTGGCTATATGTTTGTTTTCCTATTTGGGGACCCACAGTAGTAGGAATTGGTAGACAAATTCCATCACATTGGAGGTGAGCTGGTGAGCAGGTACTCTGTATTTAAAAGAAAAGTCTCCTTTGTTCCCACATCAGGTGTGCTGGAATCTCTGGTGGTCAGGACCAGAAATCTGTATTTTTAAACAAATTTCCCAGGCAAATCTTTATATGTTAAAATTTAAGAACCTTTCCTTGGTTAAGGGTGTACACTTGGTTCCTGTTGAGAAGAAACTTAAAGTTGCTATCAGCCTCTATTGAACAGTGTTCATACTTAAGCATTTATGTTTAAATAAAATGTATCTGCTTTTTCTTATATTTTATGCTTTTTAAATTAATAACGATTAAAACAGTCTTCTAACTAACTACATGTTAAATATCAGTGGAAGCTTGACTATAAGATATGGCACCCAGGGAAAATAGACTTAAAGATTTTTTTTAATGAAGATCTGCCCTCTTAATGACTAAAAAGTTATACCTTTAGGAAAAAAGTTAACTTATAACTTGGGGCATACCATCCTTTCATTCTGCTTATTAAATAAGTCATCTTGGTTGGGCCAAGTCCTACCTGTTCTTGGGAAATGTCATGGCTTAGAAAGTACCTGAAGATTTACATTCTGCTGATGGGTAGGATTAAGGGGTATCTCATAATTATCTCTAACCTTACAGAGGATAATGAAATTTATTACCCTTCCTTTGAAATTTAAAGTTATTAAATAAGTCTGGTGGACTGAGGAGAAAGCCAACTGAAGCCAGATTACAGGAAAGGACAACAAAGCCCCACAGAGAAAACTCACCTTTAGAAAGAAGGTTAGAGAGAAGGACTGGTTAATCCTAGAAACACATTTGACCCAGTCATTGTCATCACTGGGACAGACATGTCTTTGTAGAAATGGATTAGAATTAAAGGAATTTAACACTAGAAGCTATGATGCTAGAGTCGAGGCAGTTTCAATTTTGATATAACATTGAATTAGGTGGAACAAGAGAAAAAAAGTATTTTCTTGCAGTTTTCAGGAAACATTTATGAGGTTGTAGCTATCAGTCATCAAAGTTACAAATACAGATGGTGGAAAGTTAAGCTATAGTTGGTCCATTCAGGCCTTATCTATTTGGAAGAGCAGCAGGGAGCCAGTTCTGAATTTGCAATCTCCTGGTGGATGGTAACAGAAGAGTTATGAGGAAGACAATTCCTGGGCTGAATAAGAAAACCTGGGGTGCTTAGTTGCACAATGAGCACATATTAAGTGCTCAATTAATATTTGTTGAATCAATAAAAGTACAGTGATATGATGATGGACAATGTTGTAATGGGTGAAAACAAGGAATATGGACATTATGACACTTAACTAAACTAAATAAGGCTTTGAAAATTTTCACTTGGGGTTCTGAAAAAATTTTGTAATCTCAGATTCCTTAGAAAGAAGTTGATATGTAGAAGAGGTTGATCCTGAGTGTGAGTTGGCAAAGAGAATTGATTGTGTATTGATCACAAAGTAATAGAAGGGAAAGGAAAAGGAATCCTGTAAAGCAGGGGTTGGCAAAGTATTTAAAGGGTTGGCAAAGTGTAAATATTTTAGAGTTTGTAGGTCATATAGCCTTTATTGCAACTACTCAATTCTGCTGTTCTAGAGCAAAAGCAGCCATGGATAATAAATCAATAATTGAGCGTGGCTGTACTCCAACAAATATTTCTATTTATACAACTACTTAAAAATTTAAAAATCATCCATAGTTGGTAGTACAAAACAAGTGGCAGTGTTTATCAACTCGTGCCATAAGCTAACAAAGACCAAGAGACTATTTTTTTTAGCAATATAAAACTAATTACAGGGCTTCATAATTTTCCTAATTCCTTCTTGCAGAAGCTTTCAAATAATCCAGAATACAAATGCAAATTCCTTTCCAGATTACTGGGCATGGAGTGATTAGGGCAGTAGGTGGAGAGTGCTAGTGCTAAGTTGGGAAAATTATGATAAACAACTTTTGATCAGAAAAAGCAGGATAAAGGGTACAGGGGCTTTGCTAACTGTTAACAGCTGCTAAGGCATAAAGCATTTGGCAGTCACATTTTTGGAAAATGCTCGTGACTCTAAGAAAAAAATAGGGTGAATTAGTCCTCTTGTGTTTACTAAAGTGATAGGATTTTAATGGGGCCAAATTTAAAAAAGACTAAAATGAATAATCTAGTTGAATTTAGGTGTCTGCTTCTTTAAGGAATTTTGCTTCAAATAATTTATCAGTTTATATAGAAACCACTATGATTATCTATAACTACTTATTGAGAATAAAATACACAAGGCAGAGAGTCAGGAGACGTGAATTTGAATCCTAGCTCTAGCAATCAGTTGTATGTCTTTGGCAAATAATTTAACCTTTTAAAATGTTCAGTTTCTTCTTTTTTAAGATTAAGATTTTGACTATATAATCTATAAAGCAACTTCCTAACCTACAATTCTAAGTACAGTGTATTTAAAACACAAAATAGTATGTTCCCTTTTATTTAAGGATGTTTTTAGGATATGAATATATTATATTAAAAATGGGAAGACAAAAAAAAAAAACTAAAAAAGAGGAGGCAAGGAAGAAAGAAAAAGAGTAGAGGTAGATGGGGAAGAAACTGTACTTCTCTGATTAAACTTTGTAGGTTTAGATTTGGAACTATGTAAATATTTTACATAATTCTGAAAGAAAATATTATAAAAGTATTCTCAAAAATTGACAGCAAATGAACCTGATTATAGAGTTGGTGATATAGTAGTGAAACTAATTCAAGTAACTATAAAACTCAGTAATTTGATGTTATAAAAAATATATGTTTTCTTCATCTGTGTTAACTGAAAACATCAAAAAACAATCACTTGCCCAGTAGCGCACTAAGCACTCACATCAAAGCAAACTGCCATCCCAGCAGACGGAGACCTTGGTATTTAGGTTTATTGAGTCTCTTGGTTCCCCTGCATGTGGATAAGATCTCAGAGTAGCCAAGAATCTTGCTGGAGAGTCATCCACAGGGCCCTTCCATGTCAAGGTGAATCGAATTGTATTAACGGCTATAGAGTGACCCTTGGACAGGGAAATAATGGAAATCATGGCCAAACTTGAGGGATGAGACGTTAGTGAAAGTCAAGGTGGGACTGATTCATCAGGAAAAAATCATAGAGCTTGGGCTTAGCTGAGAGTGAAGAGAAGATATACACCAGTCTCTGACACTAACAATGCTAAAGGAGGCAAGACCAGACCAACCTCACCCTAACAGCCTCTATAACCAGCTCATAGTTCAAGTACATGGGCAGGGAGCCAGGTCTTTCTCCCTGAGGCCATGAGGTTATCTGAACCACACTCCCTTGCCCACACCCAGATGTCATTTTGTAATAGAGTAGGAAAGAACTCCAAAAGACTTCATTTTTCTGAATTGTATAAGCCAAGTGTGAGTTCCTTATGGACACATTTTAAATTGTAGGATTGTGATTATTGAATGGGACCAAACAGTTTGTTCCCTCTCTGAAACTCAGTAGATGGCACTAATGAACAAGACCAGGTCAGTTATAGATAAAATAATAGGCCTCCATATTGTTTACAAATCTGAGTTGTAAAGTAAGTAAATTTTCCATCTCACTACATACTTTATTAGTACAATCATTAATAATTTTCCTTTTTAAAAAAACATTTGCCAATTACCAATTGTTCCCTTAAATAAAATGGTATCTACCTTACCAGCTAACTGAAACACACGTGCATGTGCACATGTACGCGCGGACACACACACATACACATAATTTAAGTGTAGTTTTTCAGAGTATATATTAATATGCTACAACAGGAAGGGTCATGGGACTTCTCCTCAAGGAGTTGCAAAGTCAAATGCCTATAGACACCTAGACAGGTGGGAATGGAAATGACTAAATCCAACTGAATGAGACTTTGGCAAACTGGAGAGCCCATACCTTGCTTATGGGGAGTATACCAAAATTGAGGTCTGGGGATGCCAGATTTTATAAGAAAGTTTGAAGCCTAAACTTGTAACTGAAATCTGTTTATAAAAGTTAGCAACTAGATAAAACAAAAACTAAAACATCACTGTGAGAGATAAATATGTCATGTCTGCAGGCTGATTTAATTCAATTATCTCAGCTTTACAACCTCAGATCTTATCCAATCATAAGCACTTGGCACATGGGAAACTGAGGTCTAGAGATCCTGTGACTTGCCCAGCTATTGTCATACTTTAACTGCCTTAAAGGTTGTGTTGTTTTTGAGAAAAAAATAGTTATTTGCAGTGAGAATATATATAAAATGGTTCAAAATTCAAAAGGAGCATAAGGTATAAAAGATTATTTAATGCCCTAGATTAGCAACCAATGTTACCAGTTGCTTGCATATTTTTTGAGATACTATATGCTCCTTTTTATAGTTACATTGTATTAAAAATAAAACTATATTAGCAGATGATGTGATTTTTGTAGAAAACCAAAAAGAATCTACAGATAGTTTATTAGAAATAATGTGAAAGTTGAACAAGATGGATAGAGTTGTACAAAAGTCCTCTACATTTCTTTATACCAGCAGTAAATGCCTGGATAATATCTGGAAAGTATCAGAAATATCAAGTACTCAGGAATAAATAATAAAAGATATATAAGATGTCTAGAGAAAATTATAATATGACATATATATTTAACATATAAAGAAAACTATAAATGGTATATTAAATGAAGACCTGAGTGGATGAAGATATAAACTGTGTTTATGGGTAAGAAGATTTAATATTGTAGACATACCAATTCTACAGTTGATCTATAGCTTCAATGAAATTCCAATCAAAATCGCAATAGGTTTTTTTCATAGAGCATGGTAAGCTGTTTTCTTATACATTTTCAGGAAGATTCATAAGCATTTTTGGTAATTTTGATGAAGTATTCTTGACTTTATGAACAAAACAAACTTTTTTTCTCTTTACATGTTTTGATGTGCATGTTTCTAATGTCTGTTCATCTCACATCCAGATTTGAGAATCCGGTTAGATAACAAACTAAAGACTTGGGACTCTTATGTTTGGACAAAACGTCTTTTAATTCTGTCAGTTTTGCCTTCTACAAATTACCAACCGAAGGACAATGCAAATTAATTAAAAATATGGGCAGTTGTATTTTTTCTTCCATGTTTTCTGTAAATCCTCTTGGTCTGTGTTTCAACATCCCAACAAAATTTTGGGTAGGGTCCATTTTAATTCTGTGGTATGGATACAGCAGTCCATTAATCAAATTGTACTGATGCAGTTTTGCTGTTGTTATTTTGTTTTCTTCACATTTTATATACATGTGGGTAAGAATTGTGGTCATGCATATTCAGAAGCATGTGAATCTCAGATAAGTTTTTCTCTCTACCTTGGGCTGGATAAAATGGCCTCGACCATAATGGCAGCAATATTGCCACTGCAGACAGGAGCCAAGTTTAGTGGGCTCAGGACCTTGGGGAGTGAGCCTCTGGGTCAGAGATTATGTGTAGCTTTCACTGTTAATATAAATCCTCAAATATGTATTTGTAAAATTGTTTTTATCAGTTTATTCCCACTAGTATGATGGTATGATAGGTAGTCAGACAGACATGGGTGATAAAGGAGCAAAGGCCCAGCCCAGATACATCCCAGAGACTGGCCAAAGAACATCTCATTTGTAGTTAAAGAATCACTCCTGCATCCTGAGACAAAGGACTGGAGGAACATAAATCTATAGCTGGTTCAGTCTGACCACTTACGCTTGCACAAAAAGTACTGCCCTAACCTGCTCATAACCTCAGACTCATTATACTATCATTTTAATATCCTGCCTATGCCCAGAAATTCATGACTCTAATTACAACAGACTGAATTCTGGTAAGCACATGCAAAGTAGGCAGAGAGTTATGTAATAGCCAAATGTCAATCAGAATGACCTCATGTGCCAATCACCTAGGGAATCCTTTGTAACCGCACATCACAGCCCTAATATAATACAGACCTTCCCACTTCTATATCATTATAGCCCTCTTTGCTGAAAACCAGTTTCTCCTTTGGAGCGTTCTCTACCTTTTATCTTTTCAGCTACCAAATTCCACAGGGCTACAGCCTTCCTTAGCATGATCTGTCTCCTTCTAAAATATACTTTTGATAAATATTACTTCTTCTAAATCTCACTGTGCTGGAATTATCTCTGTGTGAGTGAAAAGAACTGAGAAACTCTAGTATTACCAAGGCAATGGCTAAGTTCAGATAGTCCCACATGATAACATGATGAGCAGGTCCCCCACATTCTAAACAATGCTGACACTGAACATACAATTTAAAAAATTCTTTTCTAGGTAGACAAGAGAAAATATTTATGCTTTGTTTGGCATACCCTTGATTATTATAAGATTAAACCTATTTTCCCATATTTATTCAACATTTAGATTTCTCATTTCAGATACTACTTGTTTCTGTTCATTTTTAAGTGATTCACTTGAAGTAGCATTTCAGCCCATTTCATGATAAAGCCTGTGTTAAGACTGAAATTTTATTTTTCAGGGTTTACTTTTTTGAGTAGTGTAGTAAAGGCAATCATACCTGGAGTACCTCAGCAATAGCAGAAAGGTTTGTTTTCCTCTTTATGACAAGATAAATCTCTGTGAGATTACTGTGAAGGGAGGATTTTAGAATTCATTTGTAGAGGATCCCAGCATTTCCCATTTGACATAAGCGGCCTTGGGAGATATGTCTGGGCAAACCACAAGGGCAGAGGGTCCGCTAATTTAGCAGTTGATTTTGAAGCATTGTGAGGCCCTCAGTGTGCTCTTCAGGGAAACATAGGAGAGCTCAACACAGAACATGGACCATCATAGGTGAGGAAAGGAAGACTGTCTTTGGGCAAAGAAGTAGGTGACAGAGTTCTTTGAGAAGCAGAGGAGAAAGAGAATTGGTGGTTAGCTTCATTTTCTCTGATTAAAATGGTAATCCATCGCCTCTTCTGTCTGCTCTGCTTGACTGTGGGGAAAATCAAAGTGTGTAGCCCATGAAGCCCTGTGTCCTGGTTTCACATTGGTAGGATGATGCATTGCCTCTTATCCAGCATTAGCTCTCAGAGGACAACTGAGAGAGCCTCTTTTGCCTGGCATAGTTAGTAAATATATTTGGTCAAAATTCACTTAGCAGTTTCAATTGTGCTCATTTTCCGTGGGAGTGTGATAGTAAAATGCAAATTATAGGAGAAAAAAAATTGAAAGAACTTCTTAAAAATGTTAATACTGGTATATTATGAATGATGATATCCCTACTCCTTTCTATTTTTCTTTACATTCCATAATGGAATAAACATATTCCATATGTATATACATTTACATATATAATAAAAAAATTAAATTAAATTTAAACTTTCTCTTCCTGTTTGAGAATCAGTCCTGCTGCTAAGTTAGGTTCAAGAAACAGGAGATTCTGTTGTTTGTAAGCATCCCTTTGAAAAGAAATTACAGCTTGTGAGTATAGATTTTCCTGTATTGGTATATTGGTAATTTAAACTTGAATAGAAAAGGCAGCAGTTTAGTAGCAGTAATAATTGCACATATCCTAAATCCTTGTTGTAGACAATGTGACTAGCAGCATGTGTTCTTGTTGGTGACTCAGAGTGCCAAAGGAATCCATACTAAGATCTGTTATATTTCTTCTGATCCAATGTGGTCCTTTGCTTAGAGACCTCATTTAATTTTGGTGAGTGTGGATTTATTGTTTCCTGATAATTTCTTCAAAAATGTTTTAGAAGGAGAAGTTATACATAGGAAAACTTGCATAATGTGATATAATTATTTTTCCTCATCACTGTCCTAGGAGAAATGGCATTCAGGGTGAAATTTAAAGCTGGTTCCTCCAGTGAGCTGGGCATTATTTGGGCAGAGTGGGCCAAAGTATAAAAAGTTCTTGAAGCTTGTATGAAAAAGTTCTTGAAAACTTTGTCGGTTTGAAATTCTTGGCACGTTAATTAGTCTGTAAAAATGGCCTTGCAATATCATAAGGCAAGTTCTAAAAGCCTGAGGCTTTTAAACTTGAAGTAGTACAATGAAGGATGGACCTCACGTAGATGTTCATAATGTATCGCAAAAAGTGACAAAAGTTGATTAATTACTTACATTAAAACTAATTTGCAGTGATGGTATTAATATTCTGAAGCAGCTATGCCCATGAGTTTGCTTCTTGTGGTTGAGAACCTATCTTTCTTCTTTGTTCATTTCTTAAAGGTACTGTCTTTCATTTTCTTCTGTTTTTTATAACCTGTTATTCCCAAGTACTATAAATACCTGAGATTTATGTAGCTGATCAAGATTTCCCTCTTGATAGAAGTTCTTAGAGAAATTACTGGCAAAAATGAATATCTGTGAATTCTGAAGTTACTAAAAAAAGGAAGATAAAATTTGTAGACAGCAAGTTCCTTTCTTGGGCAGGATGTTTTCAACAATTTTATTAAGCAGGATATATTAAGGACATTACTTCATATCAATCCCTTATTCCTTCTTTCCAAATTTTAATCAGCTAATTCGACTTATAGAGTCTTTCTTACTGAAGCTATATCAGTTACCAGCAAGTGTTTTATTTTCAAAAATGTCTTTCATACATCTATAAATGATACAGATGCTAAAACTTTAAAAATTTAAGGTATGTAAAGTTCTTATCATAGTGTTTTATCTGTTACAAATCCTCAGTTAAAAGTAGTGATTATTTTTACATCATTTATTATATTACATTGTTACTTATTACGTTACATTACTTATTACATTATTTCTGTTTTATCTGTGGTGTGAGTGATGAACAGTGAGGAACCGCCTTTTTTCATCTACTTCAGTTGTCTAGGGCAGCAGGGCTACCTGGATGGATAGCATAGGGAACTAAGACCTCTTCATTGCACTAGGATTTTTCTTTTTCTTTTTTTCTTTTCTTTCTTTTTTTTTTTTTTTGTCCATTGACAAAACTTTCTGCATTCTATTGAGTAGAATTTTCCAAATATATTCCGTGGAACACATCACAAAGGAGGCTACACACAAAAAAATAGTTTATCTACTCAATCAAATTTGGGAAGCACTAGAGAATGACCATTTGGTAAGTTTAGTATTCTCTACTTAAACTGAAAAGCCAATGATTATACATGTCTAACTGGTATTGATAAATACTGTCAGGCTTTAAGTACAGTGAATCCTGCTATATAAGGATTTATATGTTTGCCTGATGGTTCTAACAGCCTCCTTCCCACTGGGACAGTTTTTCTCTCAAGACCTGACAATTGTAACCTCCACAGACTCCAATAAGGTTAATAAAGCCAACTAGTTGTTGGATTCTCTCTAAACTTTGGTATGCATGTGCTGACATGATAAAACACTCTGAATTTTAAATTCAATCTGTGGTGCAGCATTAGTAATGAGATCTTTCTTCTCCAAGAAGCTTTTGAAGCACATATTTCTCAACGAGAACAGCCTGGTCAAGAGAGAGGCACTCTTTCACCGTAATCTGGAGTCAGACTGCAGAGTCTGACTTGCAGATTTGTCATTAATTTTACATACAATCTTGGGTAATTACTTAAACTTTCTGTGCTTCAGTTTCTTCACCTGTAAAATGGGAATAATAATGGGACTTACTTCATAGGCTGTTGTGAAGGTTAAATGAGAGAGCACTTATATGAGAATAGTTACTGAGACATGATTAGCAATAAATAAATAGTAGTTATTATCATCAGTGTTATTTCTTTCTCAAAAGTTGGGGTTGGAGTTAGCATTCACTAAGTACTGCTTTTGAAAGTATGTCTGTAACTGGAACTTTCTGGTCTCTTGGAGGGCATGTTATAGTCAAGAGGCATATGAGACTTAGTCTATACTTAGAGGCATGAGAAATTGATATTGAAATGATAATGTTACCGCTGGAGCGATTGGAGTTCTGTTAACACACACACCTTTAGGTCCTTTTCACTACTGAAGGAATGAATTTCAGCTCAGTGAATATGAGAAGTATTTGTTTATTAAGAGCACATTTTGAAGTAGAAGACAGATCAAGCCTAAAACCGACTAGGCACGTGGAAATGAGGTTATGTACCCCTAAGGAGAAGGTACTGGTTACAGGGAAGATGGAGAACTGTAACCCCAGAGGAGGGAGAGGTCTGCATTATATTTGGAGGCTGTGATGGGGTGGTCTTCAAGACATTTCTAAGTGATTGCCAAGTGAGGTCACCTTGATTGACACCTGGCTGCTGTATAACTTTGCCTCGTGCGCAAGTGCTTACCCAGAATTCAGTCTGTTATAATTAGATTCATGAACTTCCAGGCATAGTCATGAGATTATAATGATGGTATAATGAGGCTGAAGTTAGGGGCAGTACTTTCTGCGCATGTGTTTATAGCTGGTTTAGGCCAGCAGCTTGTATGGCCTTTGTGCTCTAGGATTTAGGGTAATTTATAACTCTAAAAGAGAGGAATTTCTTGGAGGTACTTAAGGTAGGTCTTCAAGGGTAGTTTCTACAGTTACAGAGCTGGGCCCCTACTCCGTTGTTCCCCTGTCGCTCATGTCTGACTATCTACTTAACAATAACACAGTGGAGTTAGAAAGGGCTGCAAAAGTGACTGAGTTCTACTCTCATTTTGCAGATGAAGATCCTCAGGTCCAGACAGGTGAGGTGACTTTTACAAAGTATCAGAGTTTGCTATAGGTAGAGTTGACAAAAGAACCTAGGGCTCCTTATTTCAGGTCTATTGCCCTTTTATTCCATACCACCATACTGCTGGAGGCCTGAGGATTTATAGGATAAAGATATTAGTAATTTTATTTTCTGTTTGAATCTGTAGATTGTTTCATAATTGAGTTTGATGTTTCTCAAGCATGTAGAAGAAATACGGAAGGAGGGAGGGAAGATGTGGTAGAAAAGAAACAGGTATGTAACTGTATAACTTTGGGTGAGTTGGTGACTTTCTCTGACTTTCATTTTCTTCATGTGTTTGGGATAATAATATTTGCTTTTCAGAATTATTGAAAGGATTAAAGGAGAAAATATATAAAACTGCTTTGAATGTACTAGGTGCTCAATAGATGTCAGTCATTATTAAAATGTATCGTTAATGAGAGTTTTAATAGATGGATGTCATTGCCAGAAATGGCTCCCTGAGAATAATAGAGTTGGAAACAACATGCAAGTTTACTTAATCTCACGCTTCTTGAATTTGTGTATTTATAGTTTAAGGTTAAATAGTTGTGTGCAAAAGTGAATGAAGTGATATGTATAGTATAAGTCTTGACAGTTTTTTTCCTTTTTTTAATGTAAATATCCGATTTAATTTTTGATAGCCAAGGCATCCATTTCAATGAGGCATCCACTTCAAAGCCAGCTATCTTAAATATTTTGCCAGCTACACAACTGGATAAAGAGCCAGCCCTCCCCCCCGGCCCCCACCTTTTTTCTTAAAAAAAAAAAAAAAAGATCTTGGTTGATTTCAATAACTGACCATTTGGGCTACTTATTTTTATTTCTCTTGCCATTCTTTAAATTCCTGCTCTTATGTTTTAAATTAACCAATCAAGAGTGGCCCTTGCAACTCTTGGCCCTCACTTTTGACCCCAGTAAAAGCAGAACTCCAGGCCCTTGCTCTCTTGCACTTTCCACACCCACCCCTGACCTTGATGTGTGGCCCCAGGTGTGCTGTGTAGTTTCCAGGTCTTATGAACAATAAACCTTTATTTCTTCAAAGTTTTTTGATATTACTGAGGAAGGACATCTTGCAATCATAATAAAAACTACAGGGGCTGGTCCAGTCACAACATTGGTTATTGATAGGTTGACACCAGTACAAAACAGTATGTCATTTAGTAGTTATCAATTTTATTTGGAACAAAAAATGAGGAAATTTTAAGTGGTTAGTAATTAAAAACACTTTAAAAATTACATAGATAGTCTATGGAATAATATTTAAAGTTAACAAACATTTCAAGATAAAGCATGAGACTTCAAATAAATTTTAGTTTTGCAGCAGACTGTTCTAAAATATACTGCCAACCTCCTATTCCAGCACTCAACCCAAATTCCAGAGTGTTTCACGCTTCACGTCTACTGGGGATATTCCAATGGGAAATTTGAGAAGCAATGATTTAATTTATCTTCTAACTGCTGGGTTGTAAGTCTAACCACCTAAGAAAAGACCAACTGAGATGATATGTGTCTGACATTGCCAAGCTCCTTTACAAAGTGGTGTGGTGTTGATGACTGGAGGGCAGTGACAGTTGTATTTTGTTAGCTCTCAGAGGGCTATCTGGCTTCTCGACCCACCCATCTGCTTTGCTAACCTCTCATTATCATTTCAGAACGTCCAGTCCTCATTTCTGGGTTTTATTTGAGGTGGAATTTCTTCTATATGCCTGCTGATCATCTGTCCTTCCTTCTGCTGGAAACAACTCCCTATTTTCTTCACCCTTGCCCTGCTCAGTCCATGAATCTTAGATGGGACTGCTCCCTACCTGATAGCTGGACCAAGGTGGCTGCATGACCCAAGCCTGCCTCTGAACTTTATTTCTTTCTTCTTTGGCTCCTGTGGTGCTCTCTTCTCCCTGAACTTCAAGCTGTGAGGATTTAAGCTTGGAGCTGCCTGATGCCTCTATCAGTGAGGGAAGTTACATAGAGACACATAAATTAAATTATTTGTTTTGTTTTTGCCTAAAGTTGTTGAGTTTTTTATTACTTTTATCATTTTGCATTGGTGTTTGTGTTTGATTTTTCCATCCTAATCAACTATCAGAACTTTCTACCTGTCTTTATCTTGAAGGTTAATTATTCTTTCATACATTTATTTATTCAATCATTTATACTTAGAACATTCATAGAATAGCTACTGTGGTAGGCACTGTGAGTTGTATACCCAGTAACCATTCTTTTTTCTTCTTTGTTAATAGAACAGTGATTTTATTCAAATCAATAATGTTCCACCTGAGCTGATGGGGCATAATTGGTCTAAAGTTCCAAGGTAATCACATGAATCTTATTCTATGTTAACTGTACCAATTCTGTTCTCTACTGTTCTAGGGGTGGCCATGTGACCCAGTTCTGGCAAATGAGGCCTCACTGAAAGTTTGCTGAGGGATTTCTGGAAATTTTTGCTTTCTTGTTTAAAGAATACATAGTCAACTGGCAGAATCCACTTGTTTCTTCCTTCATGTGGCTGTGATATGTGGATCTGCAATCACCACCTTCTACCATGAGGCCCGAAGCATGAGGGAAAGGCTGGGAGAATCATATAGAAGCCAGCTTTGAAATTGTTGAGCTGATGAACCTCCACCAATAGTCATTTCCCTCAAGACTTATCATATAGAATTACAAACTTCTATTTGTTTAAATCTCTGATGGCTTTCTATTGCTTGTAGTGGAAAGCATTTGTAACAGATATATATACCTATGAAAGAGCCAATTAATGGGCTAAATACTGAGATACATAGATGAATACATACATGGTCCTATTTCAAGAAGTTTGGTACAGAACTATTCAGTTATTATAGTGTGGTAATATAATTGCTTTGGTGGAAGTATACAGAAGGGGTGCCTAAACCACATGAGCTTTGAGTTAACTCTTAAATAGGAATGGAGGTTTTCCAACTGGATTTAGACAGTCCATGGAAGTTGAAAGAACATGTAAAAGACTCATGGCTAGTTCAGGAGCTAGGAATAGTTATAAGTTGTAAAATGTGGGGAGAAAATTAGTAGCAGGAGATGAGCCTATAGAAGTAGACACTAGATCTTAAGGGCCCTTTATTTCCCTGCTAAGGAACTTAGAACTAAACTTTTAGGTCAGTGGATCAGCACCTGGATGAATCACCTACAGGCTTTAAGAATACAGTTTCCCAGGCCCTAGCCTAGATCTACAGCATCAGAACCTGGGAATTTGTGTTTTGGCAAACTTTAACAGATGATACTGGTTAAGATTTACTGATATAGGTGATAAAGAAATAGTGAAAATTTTTGATCAAGGGAGTTAGTTATAAGATCAGATATGCCTTTTAGAAAGATCCAATTGCATACCTAGCATGTTTAACACACAGAAAGCATCATTTTTAAAACATTCCTTTTTATAACAAAACTATTTTCAGTAATAATAGTAAGATAAATATTTTTTGATTCTTCGTTTTTTTTTAAAAAATTAAGACTAAAAGAATAAATTTTAATTTTAGAGATAATCAAATTTAATAAAATGCTTCATATATGAAATAAAATTTACACTTGCTAAACAGTACTTATTTTTGCACTCTTTTCACTATTTTAAATATTAAGCACAAATGAAAGCATTAACTGACCACATAGAATGACAAAATTGAAGTAACATAAGTTCTGTGTATTCATCTTTATAATCATTATATTATTATTGTGAATCTACAGGCAGTTCTTGCATTGCACCATTCTGATGGACATGAATTTCAGTTACCACAGCTTATTTAATAAGGTTCAAATTTCAGTAACAAGTTTAATTTACTAATTGTGATATGAATAACTGCATAAAGTAAACCTTATACTGCCAGCTCTTCAGCCCACAAATCACTACGTAAATACGGGTCATGGTCAATGACCAATCACAACACTTTTTTAAAAGTTTTTGATGATTGGTCACTATGTACCTAGTCAGTTCATGCACAGAGAGTAAAGTGTATAATTGTGTTATATCTTTGTTGCCTGGTGATAATCCAGAATATGTTTTTAAAATGCAAAATCAAAAGAAGAAGTTGGCTAACAAAGATGAAAGTGCAACAAAGGAACAGAAATGGTAATTTTAAAGTGAAATTCAAATCTAACATGAATGGATTTATAAACGAAATAGCTGACCATGCAGTTGTTGACACTGCATCATTTGAGACTCTAGATATACAGCCAAAGGAACTCAGTGCAGGTAAATTTACTGACATTAATGAGGGAAGTTGGCTGTGATGGTGTCCCTGAGGAAGTGACACCAGCAAAAACTTCACATTAAAGGAATTCTTGAAGATATTTGATGACATTGAAAAAGAAAAGGATAAAATGTTGGAAGCTTATTCATACTTAGGAAGGAGTATGACAATTTGTTAAGGCATAGAAAACAGTGCTCATTTCATATGATAAGTTTTAGGACAAGAAGGCAAATGCCATTCAAACTGCTATTGATAAGTTTTTTTTACAAAGAAATAAATTACCTTTAATTCACAGTTTCTAATATTTTGAATTACAGTGTACTAAATAAAAATCAATTTTATTATTTTCATTTTTTAATCAACAGTAAGAGTTCTAATATTTCAACCAAAGAGTTTAAAAGTCATGGAAGAATCATACATTTCCCCATTGATTATGAAGATAGTTCTACATGATTTCTGCTTGCATGGTCTTTTTTAGTCCTGCAATGCCATAGAAAGCAAGGACTTCCTGTATTTAAATGTGAGAATATATAGGACCACTGGGGTTGGAAATATAAACTACTCCTGAGGTGAGCTTGAACAGTATTGAATCATTACAAACTTACTCATGAGATAAACTCATTTAGGGGGTTGACTGTATTTTTGGTAATTCTCTAAATTAATTTCTGTGTAAAAATGTCTATTAAAGGATATACAGTTTAACATATGCTAATGTGAAGCTCATGTATATAATGATATAATGTTAAAACTCAAGAGTAATCACAGCAATTGTTTAGAACTTAGAGTGAGGAAAGATTTTTTTGGTGAGAGGAGTAGTAAGTCACAGAAGCCCTCTAAACTTAAACTTAATTCTTGTTTCACTCTCTCTCTCTCTCTTTTTTTTATTTTTTTTGAACCATGACATTTTCCAAGGCACAGGTCCCTCTCTTGGTGCAAACTCATTCCAGGGCACCCCACGCTTCACAAAGAAAAGAGAACTCTCCCTGGGGCTCCTGCCGGCTTTTCCAGGATCAGTTGCATTACTGCACTTGACCAGTTTTTCTTGATTTCTGATTTTATGATACCTACTTGAACCCGATAGACATTTGAATTTGTAACTCATGGTTTAAAATTTAGAGGCTACATTACTATCAAGGGTCACATTAGCCACAACTGTTTCATTCAGAATAGTAAACCAGACTATTGACTGTCAACTCCCTGAAAGACCATTTTATAAATTTAGCTTTTTAATCAAGAAATTTTCTGGTGGTCTTTTCAGTTTTCAGCACCCATGCATAAGGATAGGGTCAATTATGCTTGGCTTTGGAGCAGAATTTGAATGAAAAAGCAGGAGTGATGTCTCTTCTCAATTATGCAGATAGGAATAAATTATTCTAAAAGTATATTCAAATTTCCTAAACAATGACCATACCTGCACTCGTGCAGTCTATTATGACATAGTATGTTGCTGGTGATCTGTAAATATTTGCTTATGTGTCCTTCCCAAGGTCTTCTTCAGCTTCATTTCCCATGGCCACTCAGAAATTGCATAGTTTAAACTACTCATTCCTGTTTTTTCCTAAAGTAAAAAACAGAGTCTGCATAGCCATTAATCTGCCAAATTTAATATATACCCAGTTTACCTAACCAAACAGATTGCTCATCTTTCCCTCTGCAATATCTGCCATTTGGGTCAGTTCACTAATGCTAGAACAAAAGATGTGTTCTTGCTTTATATTTTCGTAACTAAAAGGTCTACTGTATTGGTTTTCCCAGAACAAAGACAGTTTTAATTCAGAGCTCCTTATTTTAGGGAACAGATTGAAACTTGCTTTCACATTAAAAAAAGTAAACTTTTCCTTTAGAATAACTTTAAATTTACAGAGAAGTTGCAAAGATAGTAGAGAGTTCCCATGTACTCCTCACCAAGTTTCACCTATTGTTAACATACATTACTATGGTACATTTATCACAACTAACAAACTAACATCGGTACATTACAATGAACTACATACTTTATTTGGATTTAACTAGTTTTTTTCTTATTGTTCATTTTTCTGTTCCAGGATCATATTACCACAGAAAACACATTATGTTAGGTTATGTCTCTTTAAGGTTTTCTTAGCTGTTACAGTTTCTCCTTACTTTTCTTTACTTTTATGACTTTGACAGTTTTGAGGAGTACTGGTTGGATATTTTTAGAAGTCCCTCAATTTGAGTTTATCTGATGTTTTCTTCTGATTAATCTGGACTTAAACGAGATTTTGGAAATAATACTTCAGAGGTCAAGTGCCCTTCTCATTATGTTACATCAAGGGCACATATTATCAGCATTATTTGTCAATGAGTATGTTAACTTTGATCACCTGGTCAACTAGTATTTGCTATGTTTCTCCACTATAAATTTATCCCTTTCCATATTTGAAAACAAGTTAGTAATTGCAGCCTACAGTCAAGCTGTGACAAATTAAACTTCCCTTCTTCGAGGGGGCAGTATCTACATAAGTTATTTACTCTTCTTCTTTGGAGATCTGTCTCTTCTCTCCATAAATAATTTATTTATTTATAGACATGAGCTTTATACTTTGGGTTATAATATACTACTACCTTATTTCATTGCTCACATTATCTCAGTTTTGGCCTTTGGGAATACTTTCAGGTTGGCTTATGTATCCCTTTGACATATCCTCATCATTTTGATAATTGAGCACTTCCTTACTCTCTGGCACTGCTCGTCTTGTATATTCCCTGCCCAGGTCCTGGAATCAGCCATTTCTCTAAGGATCCTGGTTCCTTTTATTGGAGAATGGTATTAGAAACCAAGATCTGGGCATTGGATCTGCTTATGGTTCCTGGAATGTCACCGTTTCTAGGCCCTCTCACTTGATAGAGCCAGGAAGATGTGTATATATCCTAACTCATGTATTCACACATTTACAAAATTATTTCTGTCTATTCATCGGTATCTATTTTAAGGTAAACATGAGTTCATTCTGATGTTTCCGACTCTAATTCAGTACCACATGATTCTTTCTGGCTTCTACCTTGCTTTATCTATAACCTCTCAAAAGTGAAAAATCTACATCCCACCAGTCACCATTTATTTTCTCATTTGTTCAATCCAAGTATAAGATTTTCTTACCTCCATAGTCTCTATTTATCATGGATTCAAGAGAGATCTTGGGGTCCAATCACACACAGAAAAACTTTTACATTTAGTTCTTTTTAAATAAAGATGAAGGTAGCAGAGCACATTTGGCCATACTATAAAATAAATCTCTCAGCATTTTTTCTTAACTCATTGAAATAGAAAGTATACATTAGGAGACAACACAACTGTGCATACCTGGGATGTTCTGAATACTAATTTGGGGTATCAGGTCTAGAAGATTTATAAATGCAAGTGGTTGAATAGGTAAGTACAGAGTTTAGTTATTCAACATATCAGGAGTACCACTGTTGTTTTTGTATACAATAGAAATCCCTTGGGAAACTTTATATTATTTGGTTGCAAAACAAGATTTTTTTTTTGTAAAAGGATATTTTGTACAGTTGCACAAATGGAATTTTACCCTTTGGGAGTACAAAAAGGTGATATTAAGGTGAGTGATATTTAGGGAATTAAATTATAAAATGAGATAGTATAAGTTTGGAGTATACTGAACTATCACATTAATAGTTGTTTGAATGCAGAAACAGCTTAATGTATTTCTAGAGTTAAATAAATTTTATGGGTTTTTTTGAAAAATGCTAATGCAAACATATTATAAAAATTTCACATATCATTAGATTGAGGCAACTAGAGTAATTATTGTACTTCTAGAAAGGCCTACACTGCTTTTAAAAGAATTGGTCATGTTTTCCAATGTGAGCTTTGTTCTGGGTGCTGTTAACTATGCTAAGGAAAAATGTGAAGCTACTTTTATTGAAGAGGGATGGAGGACTAATATTAAAAAACACAAGAAAACTATTGAAAAAGACCATAGAAAACATCCAAAGTTCACAATTAATGTAAAGTATTGACACAGTATGGGATGTAAGGTGAGACTATGATTGGTATAATTCGACAAAATTTTCATTAAAAATGTGGCTCATTGTCTATTGCTATAATTAGTGACCATTTCATCCAAGTCAATAGCCAGTTATTCCCAGGTTGACGAAATATATTGGGAAATTATAAGTGGCAACATTAACTTTTAAAAGGGGTGTGGGAGGTACCTTCAGTTCTCTCTGTGTCTCCTTGCTACTGTGTCCCCCATCTACTGCTTAGTTTTTGTTATATCACAATATTTAAGGTGGAGAGGGTACTTAGAAACCCAAATATCACTGCAGAGAGGCTTTGAGAAGAAAACTGCCTGAGCTGGATTAAGTTAAATCAGATATAAGAACATGTAGTAGATTAAAGGGAGAAGTTAATGGATCATATAGGAAAATTTAGAAAGGTTGTTTTGTGTGTGGTATATATTCTTCAAATACTTGATGCACTATATTTAAACCTATTCCATTCCTTACTATGGAGGATCCATGGAATGAGCAGCTTTCACTGGCTACAAAAGTATGGATAAACCAAGAACTGACTGACCAGATGAAATAAATGCAATTGTTTGAATTAGTGTGATTCTCAGGCTGAGTGATTGTGTGTCTGTTACTGATCTTATAATCATCTTCTTGGGAATCACGAAAACATTACAAAGATAAGAATATTGGCATGCTCTTTCCAGATATTAAAAACTGAATCTTTTGCAAGATATAGTTTATTTTTGTTAAGAACAAAAGTAGTTATAAAATGTTCTTTATTTGATGTGCCATGAATCTGTCAAATTGGATAAGTACAAAAATAGATTTTATCTCTTTATCCTCAGTAAAATCTCTCTGTTTTATGATTATAAGGTAAGAAAATGATGTTCTATATTATATCAATACTGAGTACTTACAAAATATGATATTTACACAATTTACCTTTTACAAAACATTTGTACAATAATTTCAATGGAATTTATCAAACAGAAGAAATGTAAGATTAAAAAAATCTTTTTCTTGAAAATTCTTAAAGAAAGCAATTCTTTTAGGTGTTTTATTAATATTTTATCTATTCAGGATAGGATATTACATATTGTATTCCCAATATATATTATACTATTATAGTTTTACCTTTAAGATAAGATGTTTTAATGACATAGAAACTTATTAACAGTACAACAAATACTTGTCATAGGAAATATTTTCATTAAAGAAAACTTTTATTTTAATTTCATCCAGTTAAAGTCAATCATTTATGATTGCTTGTTCACAGAGTGAAGGGTATATGCTGGGCACTGCAGGGGATATCATGAGTAAAACCAGTTCTTGCTTTCAAGGAGCAATAATTACACATAAAATAGAAGCAGTTCAACGAGTAGCTTTGAGGAATGAGGGAGAGTCAAGACAAGGACAAAAGAAACTGTGACACTAAGTCAAACTTGATGTTGATAGAGAAATGAAAGCAATGTGCCATGGGAATTCAAGGGAAGATGATAAAGCTCTGAGTTGGTAGGATGGAGAAAGCCTTCATGGAGATAGTATGTCATGAACTCCAAAGATTAAATAGAATTTAAAGAAGTGAAGTTTAAACATAGCCATGAGCAGAAGCAAAAGTGTTTGAGTTGAGAATGTCTTAATAAGTTGAACTTTCTGTAAAAATATCTGTAAATCACCATTTTATCAGTTAATGACATGGAGTAGATGCTCAGTGTCTTATGATCTGGGTTATCTCATCCAATTTTCTCAGGAAACTGTGTTGCAGAGAAGTTAAATGCCAATCCATACACCCTGGGTGTTTGCTGAAGAAATCAAATTAGAGCCCATCTCATTTCTAGGCCAGTGATAATTACTTACAAAACAAAACACAAACGAAACAATGACACAAATGTTGACAACTCTTGGAGATTTCTTTTCATTACTTGGGGTGTTAATATAAAGAAGAAATATAGGTGACTTTTTTTGTTGATGGGTAGTGAGATCTGAGCCTTTTTTCTACATTATGTATATTGGTTTGCTATGGCTGCCAGAATAAAAGTACCATAGACGGAGTGGCTTAAACAACAGAAATATATTTTATCAGTTTTGGAGACTGTAAGTCCAAGATTAAAGGATTGGCAGGGTTGACTTCTCCTGGATCCTCGTTGGCTTATAGATGATCATCTTCTCTCTGTGTCCTCATGTGGCCTTTCCTCTCTGCATGTTCATTCCTGGGGTCTCTCCCTCGTCTTGTAAGAGCACCAGTCATAGTGGATTAGGGTCCACTCATATGACCTCATTTAACCATAATTCCCTCTTTAAAAGCCCCATCTCTAAATATAGTTACACTTTGAGGTATTGAAGGTTGGAAATTCAACATATAAATTTGGGAAAGACACCATAGATCCCATAACATTATGTCATAGTATTGACTAAATGGAAGGAAATAGTAATAATAGATGCCATTACTAGGAGGTGGGCATTAGCATATGTTATCTCATTTAATCCCCCCAATAAACAGGCCCAGTTAACATAATTATCATTATCATGATGAGGAAAATGACACCTTCTGAAAGAGGGTAAATGCTGTGGTTAGTGCCACATATTTAGAAAATGGTGGAATCAAGATTCAAATACAGTGTATTCAACTGTGGACCTATACTGCCATTTTGGAACAGAGGGTTAATAGTCTTTGAGGATGAAGGGCTCAGATCCCTTTAATTCCTTTAAATTACTCTTCTCTTTTTTTCCTAAGGAAAATAACAGTTGGGTTATATTTCCTCTAATATTTGGTCTATAGGCTATTTGGAAAGATTAAAAGGGTTAATTTCTTCCCTTAGAAACAAAACACTATGTCTGTTGTTATTAGTGTGTGGGGAGTATTATGTGAATTATTTCTATTTATTCTCTCTTAAGAGGTCATTTTTAGGCTGTCATCTGAAGTTTGCTCATAGTTGTCTGAAGGATTCTAAGGCCTAGGATCACTGCCATCCACCATCAGCTGCTGTCAGTCAAGGTCCCCTCTCCTGGCTGACCTCTATTTCTGCTCCTTAGTGGTGACATGTAGGGTCCTTGCTCCTATGTAGGGGCAGGTAGGAGGTATCTTTTGGTCTTTTAAGAGATGAGTTTTTCTTAGGACTGAATGTAAAAATATTTGCCAAAGAGAGGTTGCATGCAACAATGGAGAGAAGCAAAATGGAGACTTTCAGAATAAGGTTTCAAATGTACAGACAGGTGTCCTGATAAGACAGGCAATTCTCTCAGTATATTGCTCCTGTTTTTAATTACAGTGACTTACAAGGTTAGTCCTGCTCTTTGGTTGCACTTTAATTATTCTCCCAATGTTGTGTTTCTGTGTTATGATCCCTTTAATAGGCAGGAAGAAATAGACATTTAATTAAGCAGATGTCACTCAATAAATCTTAAGTGTTATGCTCTGTATCAGAAAAGCAAATGCAACCCAGTGAAAAAGGACCTGAATTTTAAACTTCTTAATTTGGTATAATTTAGAGTTTTATGGCAGTCATGCTCTTCAAGGTAAAATTGAGAAATTCTTTTAAAATGTAAGGTAGAAAAGGTTTTTTATAAGTCAGATGAGCAGTACCATTAATGAATCATCATGATCTCTATCTTTCTATATGTTTATATGTTGATTTTTTGGCTGTAGTTTGTTCCTAAAGTACCCCTTTCTTCACCTAAAGGTTCCTGATTACTGAGGAAGACTCAACAAGGACAGAAAGTTGAAAAGTGGTAGGTACTTTACATTTTATCAACAGCCATTCCCATCCTTTGAAAAATAGAACCTTGATTTTTGTTCACCCTCCTCCTAGGAGTGGCTCCTTCAAGGATGGCTGGGTTCTTTCCCAACCAAGGAGGTAATTATTGATTGCTCTAAGCCAATTATAATGGTCTCATAAACTTTCCCAAAGAATTGGTTTAAATGTATGCCTGTAACAAAGACCTCTGGCCAGTGAGACATGAGGGGTAATCTACTGAGGACTTGTGAGTTTTGTCTCACTGTTAAAAAGAGACAAAAGACAGGGTGGATGTGTTTAATGCCTCATGGAATACTTAAAACTGAACAAGATATCTTGAGTTAAGGAGGGATGGAGGTCAGCCTAAGGAAACAGTAAAATTTGCTGGAGATATGTGGATGGCATAGCAGAAAATGGAAGGAACCTACTTAAAAATTTTTTTGGCTGTTTAATTTTTTCTTTTTAATAAACTTTTTTTTTTTTAGAGCTGTCTTAGGTTTACAGCAAAATTGAGGAGAAGGTACAGTGATTTTCCATATCCCCCTGTTTCCACACATGCATAGCTTCTTCCTTCATTATCAATATCTCTCACTATAGTTGTACATTTGTTAACAATTGGTGAACCTACATACATTGACACATCATAATCACCCAAAGTGCATAGTTTATATCAGGGTTCCCTTTTGGTGTTGTACATTCTGTGGGTTTGGAAAAATGTATAATGATGTTTATTCACCGTTACAGTCTCATACAAAATAATTTCATTGCCCTAAAGAGTCTCTGTGCTCTGCCTATTCATCCCTTGCTCACTCCTAATCCCTGGAAACCCCTGATATTTTTACTTGCTTAACAGTTTTGCCTTTTTTAGAATGTCATATAGTTGGAAACATACAATATGTAGCCTTTTCAGATTGACTTCTTTCACTTAGTAATATGCATTTAAGTTTCCTCTGTGGCTTTTCATGGCTTGATAGCTTATTTCCTTTTAGTGCTGAATAATATTCCATTATTGGGATGTATTGCAGTTAATTTATCCATTCACCTACTAAAGGATATCTTGTTTGCTTCCAAGTTTTGACAATTATGAATAAAGTTGCTATAAACATCTGTGTGCAGGGTTTTAGGTGGACATAAATTTTCAGCTCCTTTGGGTAAATACTAAGCAGCACAATTGCTAGCTTATATGGTGAGAGTGTGTTTAGTTTTGCAAGAAACTGTCTTCCAAAGTGACTTTATCATTTTGCATTCGCACCAGTAATGAATGGGAGTTTCTGTTGCTTTACATCCTCACCATTATTTGATATTGGCAGTATTCTGGATTTTGGCTATTCTAATAGATGTATAGTGGTATCTCATTTAATTTACATTTTACTGATCATAGATGGTGTGGAACATTTTTTATACATTTATTTGCCATCTGTATATCTTTGGTGAGATGTCTGTTAAGGTCTTTGGCTGACTTTTAAAATTTGTGTATTTATTTTTATTGTTGAGTTTTAAGAGTTCTTTGTATATTTTGGATAAGAGTCCATTACCAGATACGCCTTTTACAAATATTTTCTCCTACTTTGTGGCTTATCTTTTCATTCTCTTGAATTCCAGCTTAAAGAGTCATTACCACGCACAAGGTCATCTTGATTTTCTCCTATATTATCTTCTAGTGTTATAGTTTTGTATTTTATATTTAGATCTGTGATCCATTTTGAGTTAATTTTTGTGAAAGATGTAAAGTCTCTCTCTCTGGATTCATATATTTTTTTTACGTGTGGTTGTTCAGTTGTTCCAGCACCATTTGTTGAAAAGATTAAAATTGCTTGATTATATTGCCTTTACACCTTTGTCAAAAATTTGACTACATTTATATGGGTCTATTTCTTGCCTATTTTGATCCATTGATCTATTTTGTCTTTTACCAGTACCACACTGTTTGATTACTGTGGCTTTACAGTAAGTCTTGAAGTCAGGTAGCGTCAGTCCTTTGTTTTTTCTCCTTCAATATTGTGTTAGCTATTTTAAGCCTTTTGCCTCTTCACATACACTTTAGAATCAGTTGGTCAATATCTACAAAATAACTTGCTATGATTTTGATTGCGATTGTATTAAATCCAAGATCATATGGGAAGAACTGACATTTTGAGACTATTAAGTCTCCCTATTCATGAACATGGAATATTTTTACATTTATTTAGTTCTTTGTTTTCATTTGTCAGAGTTCTCTAGTTTTCTTCAAATAGATATTGTACATATTTTGTTAGATTTATAGCTAAGTATTTAATTTTTGAGTGGTGTCAATATAAATGGTATTGTGTTTTTTAATTTCCAATTCAACTTGCTCATTGTTGGCATATATGACAGCAATTGATTTTTAGATATTAACCTCATATCCTACAGCCTACTATAATTGCTTATTAGCTCCAGGTTTTCTAAAAAAATTCTTTTAGACTTTCAATGTAGACAATCTGAAAACAAAGATAGTTTTATTTCTTCCTCCCTAATCTATATAGCTTTATTTCCTACTTGTCTCACTGTATTAGTTAGGACATCCAATATGATGTTGAAGGAGTGGTGAGAAAGGATATCCATGCCTTGTTCCCAATCTTAGTGAGAAAGCTTTGAGTTTTATGCCATTAAGTATGGCATTTGCTATAGGTTTTTGTAGATATTCTTTACCAACATGAGGAAGTTGACCTCTACTCCAAGTTTACTGAGAGTTTTTGTGATGAATGGGTGTTCGGTTTTTCTGCATGTATTGATATAATAGTGTGATTTTCCCCCCTTCTTTAGCTGTTTGATGTGATGGATTATATTAATTGATTTTCAAATGTTGAGACCAACTTGCCTAATTCGGATAAATTGTAGTTGGTCATGGTGTATAATTCTTTTCATACATTGTCAAATTCAATTTGCTTATGTTTTATTGAGGATTTTTCCTTCCATGTTTATGAGAGATATTTGGTTTCTGGTTTTCCTTTTTTGTCATTTCTTTGTCTGGTTTTGGTATTAGAGTAATGATGGCCTCAAAGAATGGGTAAGGAAGTCTTTGCTCTATTTCTGTATTCTGAAATAGATTGCAAAGAGTTGGTATAATTTCTTCCTTAAATGTTTCATAGAATTCACTAGTGAACCAATCCAGAAATAGTGCTTTCTGTTTTGGAAGGTTATTAATTATTGATTCAATTTTTTTTAATTGATATAGTCCTTTTCAGATTTTCTGTTTTGGATTGTATTTTTGATGACATTGTTGAACTATTGGATTACTCATCCCTAGAACTCACCTACCTTCAGATTTCTCATCTATCTTTCAGTTTTGTGAGATAATAGATGCCCCTATTTTATAAGTCTACTTTGGCTGAGTGTTCTCCAATTTGTAGATGAAAACATTCTAGTTGGTATGAGTCTCAACTCTTTTTTCCACCCCCAGGATCATCTTAACTACTGCTCATTTTAAACTCATTCTCATCTTCCCATATTCTCTACTTAAAATGTTGTTTTCTGGCTTCTGAGACCATTCAGAGTCTGATATCTCATGTTCTATGTGAAATCTCCCCAAAACTTCCTGAAAGGAGTCCCTCTTCTGATTTTCTAGAATGGTTTAATGTTCATAGCAGTCATCTGGGAATCTTGTAAAAAATATAGATTCTCATTTAGACAGTTCTAAGTTTGAGTTATACCAACTTAATTAATAACAAAATCAATACTCTTCAAAGGAACATAACAAAGTCCAGAGACTCTATAAAATAGCGTTCACAGTGTTCAAGATATAATCCAAAAGTATATGACATGTGAAGAAACAGGAAAATTTGATGTTTTTCCTTAAAAAAGTAAATCACCAAAGGCTGACTTTGAGATAACTGAGATATCGGAATTAGCAGATAAGGATTTTAAATAAGTCAATTAAACCTGTGTTCAAGTATATAAATAAAATCATGCTCATATAATGAATTGAAAGGTAATAAATCTTATCAGGAAAATAGCTATTATAAAATAGAACGAAATGGAAATTCTGGAATTAAAAAATATATTATCCAAAGTTTTAAAAATCCATTGTATAGACTTAAAAGCAAAAAGAAGTGTTAGTCTATTTTGAAACTAGATCATCTAAATCCAATGAGATCATTTGATTCTCTAGTTCAGGGGTCCCCAACCCCAGGGCCATGGACGAGTACCAGTCTATAGCTTGTTAAGAACTGGGCTACACAGCAGGAGGTGAGTGGTGGGCAAGCGAAGCTTCATCTGTATTTGCAGCCACTCCCCAGCACTAGCATCACTGACTCACTCCACCTCGGATCATCAGGCATTAGATTCTCATAGAAGCATAGGTCCTTGGTACCAAAAATGTTGGGAACTGTTGCTCTAGTTCATAGTTTGAACCTCAGCAGTGACAGGTGTGGCTGGTCTAAAGAATGTCTGGGTCCAATTACCATTTCAAGAACCCCAGGAATGCATTATTTTTCTGGAATAAGGACTTTCAAACTCTGGAAAATTTGAGGAGTTTACAGGGTTCTTAACTCTGTCAAACAACAGTTGAAAAATTTAGTGAGCTCAGAAGAGACATGCCAACCAGGAATTTTCTAGATACCTGCTTGATGACAACCCTATTAGGGAAGCTCCTGAATGTACTGAATGATGCCAATCTAATTAGACCAATCAGCTCTGTGAATATAATTAAGCAGTGCTACTGCTTAGTTAGTGTTATGTCACTTTCAGAATAACAGAAATATTTGATGTTTCTGAAAGAAAAGAAAGAAAAGGCATTAAAAAGTAGACACATCATCCATTATTTGACAACCACCATTATAATATTTTCAGCCAAGAATCAAGAAAGAAACCAAAAACTAGTGGGGGAAAATTTGATGAGAATCAGGATATTTACATTGCCTCAAAACAGCTCCCCAGAAGATATTTATTAATTATACAGAGGAAAAAAATAGATTTACACTAAGGAAAACTGTCAGAAACCACCTTAATTAGATGACCAAAGTAAACATCACTAATAGACATATAGATGTTATGTGCCTCTTGTTACAGAGAAGAACACAATATTTTGTGGTAATCTTCCTCAAAATGCATAATTAAATCTATTCATCAGGAAACATCAGAAAAGCCAAATTTAGGACTTGTACCTTTCTCGAATGTCAAGGTTATATAAGACAAAGAAATATTGAGGAACTGTAAGGAGGTAGAAAGACATGACAATTTTAATATATGATGCTGGACCAGAAAAAAAGAAATTTTTTCTTTTGCTATCAAGGACATTAGTGGAATAATTAGAGAAATTTGACTAGATTCTGTAGATTAGATAATAGTATATTGTATGAATAAGTTCTTGATTTTGATAACTGAAGTGTGTTATATAAAAGAATGTCCTTACCCTTTTTAAAATATTTTATTTTTCAGAGTAGTTTTAGTTAGGTTCACAGCAAAACTGAGCAGGCAGTACAGAGTTCCTATACATCCTCTGTCCCTACACCGATACAACTTTCTCCACTATCGACAACCCACACCACACTGGTACATCTGTTACAATCAATGAATGTATATTGACATACTATTACCATCCAGAGTTCATAGTTTACATTTGGGTTCATTCTTGTTGTTGCAATATTTTCACTTTCTCCATATTTTGCTTTTTCTAGAATGTCATAGAGTTGGAATTATTCAGTATGTAGCCTTTTTAAATGGTCTCCTTTCACTTAGCAATAGACATTAAATGTTCCTCCATGTCTTCTCATGGTTTCGTGGTGCATTTCTTTATAGCACTGAAAAATATTTCATTATCTGAATGTACCACAGTTAATTTATCCATTCACCTACTAAAGAATATCTTGGTTGCTTCCAAGTTTTACAGTTATGAATAAAGCTATGTAGGTTTTTGTGTGGATGTAAATTTTCAACTCTGGTAAATACTGAGCAGCATGATTGCTGGATTGCGTAGTTAAGAGTATGTTTAATTTTGTAGATACTATCTTCTAAAGTGACTACCATTTTGCATTCTTACCAGCAATAAGAGGAGTTTCCATTGTTCCACATCCCTGTCAACATTTGGTATTGCCAGTGTTTTGGATTTTGGACATTCTATTAAGTGTTTAGCCCTTGTTTTTAAGAAATGTAAATGAAAATACTTACAGGTAAAGAGGCATTGCAATGTAATCTTTCATAGTTCAGAAAAAAGTGTATGTGTCCATGTACAGCACGTACTAGGCACTCACAAAGTAGTAGGTAGTAGTGATCCATCTGCTTTTTCCTAGCTTCACCTTCCTCCCCCCACTTCTTTTTCTTATCTTCAACACTCTCTTTCTGTTTTATATCCAGAATATCAGTAAGGAGAGCTTATTATGGCCATGGTTGATGGGAGGAAGTGAGAGAAACGCATTTAAATTCCTATGGGCTCTGACCATAAATTCTGGAGCAATGGTTTTCAAACTTGGCTACCTGTTGGAATCATTCACAAAGTTTTAAATAAATACCAATGCCTGGATCCATCCCTAGAGATTGCAATTTAATTGGATTGGAGTCTAGTCTAAATATTTAAAAGTGCTCCAGGTTATTCCAATGTTCAGTAAAGTTTGAAGCCACTACTCGAGTGACCTTATGATTTACAAATGAAAATAAAAACACTGACAAGAAACTTGAATGCTGAATTTATTAAATGTTTAAATCCTAGATCAAATAAACTTGTGTAGGAAGGTATCTCTTGTGTTCTTTTAGCAAAGCAAGCTTTGTGCATTCAGAGGAGCACAAAGTAATTCTTAAACCTGGCCAGATGATCAGAGTCCCACTCCCTACTTTCTAAGTCATAATTTCTAGAAGAAGAGCTTGAGTAAATGTTTGCTTAAAAACAAAAAGAAAAACAAAAAAACAACTCTCAAGTAATTGTGATGATCAGTGAGGACTTGGGACATATGGGGATTAGGTACACTTTTCTAAACTTCGGTGATCCTCTAGCCATTTCATTGACTTCCAGATTAATTTATATTTATGGAGTATCAGCCATGCAATAGGTAATATGGAGTAGGGTTTCGTAATCCAGTCTCAGGATTCCCTTAGAGATCCAACTTGAAAGGATATAGAAAACACGTGGAGAACTATTAAAATGCAATTATTGACTTAACCACCAGAGATCTAGATTTTGTAGCTGTGGCAGGGGCTTTGGAATAATTATTTAAATAATATTTTAAGTTGATTTTGAAGCAGATGTTTCAAGGATTAACTTTAGAAAAACTCTTCCTTGAAGGAACCATAGATTTCCTGCATGGGCTCTTTGAAGTTGTAGCTGTATGCAAAGTTTTGTGTATGTGTATGCCTATGTACATTTTTCTGGGGAGAGAGGCCTTACTGTTACATCAGATTCTCAAAGGGGCCAAGGACTTACTACCTAGGATAGAAAATTTGAGTGAGGTGCAGGAAGTTTAGTACGGAAATAAAACAAAATATTTCATTTTGATAAGCCATGATCTAAGTGTAGCCATAGATAGAAAGTAAGTACTGGGGATCGGACAAGAGAATAAAATTAATTTAATACTGACTGTGTGACAGATACCATAAGGGTACTTTACATATGTTATGATATATCATTCTCATAGTAATCTGATATGCCAGGATTTATTATCATCATTTTATAGATAAGGTTAAGTAATTTGCTCAAGGTCAGTTATTGAAGTCTGTTTTACTCTATCACACCAGTCTTTAAAGTGTGGCCACAGTCCCCTGGGGTTCCCCAAACAATATTAAATAACAATATTAAAATATTATAATCTCTTTCACTGTATTGACATTTGCAGTGATGGAACAGAAGCAATTAAGGACAAAACTGCTGGTGCTTTAGCAAAAATCAAGACAGTGGCTCCCCAACTGTGATTAAAGTTACCGTATTCCTTAACTGCCACACATTTACAGTAAAATGAAATGCCTGTTTCACTTAAGAATATCCTTGGTTAAGCAGTGAAAATGTTTAATTTTATGAAATTTTGACCTTTAAATACATATGTTTTTGATATCCCATGTGATGAAGGAGGAGTTACTATGGGATACTGAAGTACAGTGGTCATCCTGAGGGAAAGCATCTGTGTGGTGGTTTTTGTTGTGAGGTTGGTTAGCTGCTTTTTCCCATGGCACAACGGTTTTATTAGAAGGAATGACTGACAGACATGCTGATTATTCAGACATGGGTATTTGGCAGACATTTTCTCAAAATGAATTAAATGGGCTTATTGATTCAAAGAAAACAACTGACAGTTCTTTTTGCCAATGATACTCAACCTTTCAAGTGCGAATTGGAATTTTGGAAAACTTTTCATTTCTGCCACGAGTTTGACAGCTTCTCAATAGTTGCAGGCTTTTATGATGAGACTGGCATTGATATTATTGTGATTTAAAAAATATTATATAATCACAGATGACATATGGCAGATCTGCATAAACCAATGAATCTATATTTTCCAAATGATCAATGCATGATGTTAAAAAAAATCATGCATGGCTACACAGATTTATTCAAGTGCAAAATAGACCAATAATTTCATGTAACAGCATGAAAAATTAATTAATATTATTTCAGATTTCACATTTAAGAAACTACCACTTGTGGAGTTTTAGTGTATTATCAAAAAAGAATATCCAAAATTTGAAGCAGTTTTTTCTTCAGATGTTTCAATCAAAACAATATATTGTAAGATATTAACTTGAAAAGCAGGTATGAAAATCCGGCTGCCAGTCTTCTATTAAACCATTAAAAAACATTAAAAAACATTAAGACATTAAAAAATTTGTAAAATGTAATATTTTAATTTTTAATATGATAAATATTGATAGGTATAATTCATTTAAACAAAACCTCTTTGAAGTCTTAAGTATGTTTTAAGAGTATAATGGGATTCTGAGATTATTCTGATCTTTCAGCATTCACCTGGAAGGATCAAGAAAAACTCTCTAACATTTGATAATGACTATGAATTGGCTGGGAATTTAGCAATTGAAGATTGGGGCTGGTTATGTGAGAGGATATTCTATGTAGAGTGACCAATGTGAGCTGAGGTCCAGAGAAGTAAAAATTTGGACAGTCCATTTCAGTTTGAAAAGTATCTGCAGAGTGCCCTTTGTATGTTTGGTTCGTACTATATGTACAGGGCCAGAGAATGAGACAGTTTTTGTTTGTTTGTTTGTTTTTTAGGCAAGGCAACCCTTGATTGACCTCACAGATTGCAAGGAACTTGTCAGCTTACAATCCCTTATTTTTTTATTTTTTTATACCTACAGCACCCAGTCTTACTAGGTGGTCTCTCATTCCAAGTACTAACCAGGCCTGACCCTGCTTAGCTTCTGAGATCAGACGGGATTAGGCTTGTTCAGGGTGGCATGGCTGTAAACGAGACATAGTCTTTACCTTCAGCTCACAGTTCATATTGGTGGGAACACTGGTTTATGAGTAGGAAAGCAGTTCAGGACACATACACATGGCTTGACCTCAACATTATTTTCCTAGGTGCTGACTTTTTAAAGAAAAAAAAAATTGCTTAATATTAAAATTAATATTTATTATTCTATGCAATGATTTATATTTAATTAACTGTAATGCCCTTGGACTGTATTATCCAGGCAGTTTTGAGCAGCAGCCTTGGTTGTAGACACCTTTTTCTCTATGCAGGCAGTTTTACACAGAAGCAGGTGGAATCTTTGAGCTGATATATGAGCAAGTTATGTCCATTAAAATTAATGGGAGCTGAATATGTGCACTGAGGGAAGAATATACTTCAAAAAGTCAATTTACACAATGTTCCTTGTTACATTCTCATTGTAGGATTTCTATTTCAATTATACTTAATGAATTGTATTAGATGCCCCCCGTCTCTAAGGTTAGTAACCTGAAGTATGTGATTAGTTCTGCTTCATGTCTTGGGCTGTCCAAGCAATCTTTTTGAAGTGAAATTAACCTCACCACCTGTGATGTTTAGACAAATTTAACAGTTTCCAATATAGCTCAATGTGAACATCTCTACAGCAAGAGTATGATTGAGAGACTAATAAAGTAGAGATAACAGATTGCTTGTAAAACATGACTTTAAGAGATAATAAATGATGTGTGGTTCATTAAAGGAGCATCCCTAGTTATAAAAATAAACAAAACTATAGCACGAATGCATGCATATTCCGGGAAGGAAGTAGACTTTTTTCCCAGGCCTCCTATCCTGGGTTGTGCACAGTTTGTCAGTAAACCTTGGTTTCATTAAAGATTGTAAACCAATTTTGCTGAGAAATCCCAGAACAACATGATGGCAAACATAAACCACACATTTATGTTATTTTCTACTTACTGGCTTCTGGATACAAATTGACCCTCTGTTGACCTGACTGTCTTTGTAGTAGGCTCAAGAACTGTCTAGGGCTTTCACTCACAGGAGTCAATGAATCTAGTCATCCTTTGTTTTTGTTGTTATTCTTAATAATCTTTCTTAATGTCTTACAAAGGAATATCTGGTAAGTGCCTTAGGTTTCATCAACATCATGGACATTATTACTGCAGGAACCTTTCACTGTTTTCTTGCTGTTCTGCTTCTGGTGCCTTTAATAGGTTCTTGGAGAGCACTGAAATTATATTTCAGCCCTTCTAGAAGCATTCTTTGGGTTGAGCTTTTGTGATTTGTGCATTTACTTTTCAGGGAGTGGATATGGGAAAGTTATGGAGGTGGTCAAAACAAGTCTTGCTTTTACTTACTGATTTTTTTAAAATGGCATTTCTTGCTATCAAAACTTTCCTCCTTTCTTTCGAGTGCCTATCTGCTAGGGCTCTGTGCAAGGAACTTTATTATAGGATTCTCCCAGTTAAAACTCTTTGAGGAAAGTACCATGATTATTATCTTTTCCTTTTAACAGGCGAGGAAATTGAACTGGGACAAGTTAACAAATTGTCGTGAAACTGCACAGAATTTGACCCAAATGAATTGGCTCCCAGCTTGGGCTTTTAGTGACTTTTCACTCACTGTATTGTTGGGGGAAAGGAGGATTAAATCAACAATAAGAAGGCTTGTGTCATTTGTCATGACTTGTTGTCTATGGCCACCCTCTAGCAAGGCCACTATTCTCATCAGTATTGCTTCTCACCCATTCATTGTAGAAACTGAAAGTTATGATTACATATGTATCTACGTGTATATGTGTGTGTATATTCTATGCTAAGGAATTTGCCTCAGATCTCTTTTGAAAGTAGATGCATAAATAAATAAATGATGAGGAGTGACATGCAAACATCCAGAATTTCTAAATATCCTTTGTATAGTTACTTTTCTAAAGAGGGGATTTATTTTTACATTTTTAAGTGTTTGAGGGGTGTATGGCTCAGGCTCTGACATCAGACAGACCTTATTTGTAATCACAGCTCTGCTCTTAAGGCTATATGATATGGACAGTTAATTTAACCTCTTGAGCCTCAGTGATCTCATCTAAAAAACAGGGCTCACCCTCGTACTACTTCACAGGGCTATTGTGTGAATTGCATAAGTTCCTGTGCTGAATTAGCATAGTAGTAGTATTGGCTATCAGCTCTGTTAATGGTGCTATTTTATTATTAGTTTTTATTTTCAGTGACAATGTATCAATCATTCTAGTTTCTAGAAAATGTCGTTTATACTATCATTCTTCTGGCACACACGGTAGCATTCACTAACACTTAATCATTCTTCTTAAAGAGCTTTTGGTTTAGTGATCAACTGAATACACACACTTTATTTTCAATGAAAATTAGATTTAAAAGATTGACTCTGGGCTCAGTGACTGACATTTTGGTTTTACACACTCATACTGACATGATAATGAGCATCCTGATTCAAAAGATGAAAGCCAAGATTATGTTTCTTAAGTAATACTTTCTTTTTGCTTGTATGTTTTAACAAATAGTCTTTGTTAAGAAGAGATTTCACTCCAGAGGATCTGTAAGCTGAAGTGCAGTTGTGCTGCTCTAGACACAGAATATGGGCACCTTTGGTCTCTGTAAGGAGTAGTGACTGGATGCACTTGCAGATTCTGAGCACAGAGCACTGTTTGCATATTCCAGTTTCCTTTTCCTCTAATTCATCTGCCCCAGTCTGAGACTCCTCACAGACTATAGGCTTTGCAGTAAACTTTATTTTAGTACTTAATTTTATTTTTGTCCTATGAATTCCTTTTCTTGACCTCTTAAAAGATACTCTTGATCATCTCTATTTGTTCATACCAGTATTTCTGAGAATGTGTTTTCTATGTCAATATGGAAATTATTTCACAGGGAATGGGTTCAAATCACTGGGAATGTATCTCAAACATTGCAGGGAACAGAACCAGAGACTGGACTGGGTGCTGAGGCATTAAGTGGGTTGAAGGGGTGGGGGTCTTAGTTTTAACTTGAAGATTTATGATTTGAACTGAAGTGTTTTTGGGGAAAAAAGCACACAAATTGATAGGTTTTGGCACAGTGGCTGTCCAAATAATGGCATTTATGGAAGTGGGGAAGGAAAGCTACATTTAAACATGTTGTAAGGTCTCAAAGTACTAGAATGAAGAGAAGAGACATCAGAATAAATGAAATCTACACACAAAGTGTAAATGTTAACTGTAAGGTATATTAAAATGTAAAAAGAATTTTTAATTAAAAGAGATTGACACTTAACTAGTATAAACAATCTGCCTATTTTTTTCTTAAAAATCTATTCCAAATACTATTGAGTAAATAAATCTCAGGTTGCATGTACATGGAAAAGTCAGATATCAAAAGAAAATTTCATGATAAGAATTTATGTTGCGATTTCTTTCTAATTCCTCCAGTAATGTTTCTTTATGGATGGCATTCTCTAGATTCAGTTCCTCACAGAGAAGTGCAGTGGATATTATTTGGTTTGCTGGTTAGTAAAAATGGTGCATTAAGATCTGGAATGATTTTTTTATTCTAGGAAACTCAAGCATTTTGATAAAACAATACCATTTTAAGCATTTATTTTATTTAGATTTAAGGGCCATTGTGGCAGTAGAATTAAAGAATGGATAGATCAGTTTAGAATACATAAAATACTGTTTTTGCAGCACCATTCCAGTTTCTACATCTATGCTAAAGCCTGTCTGGCAGTTTTATTTTTATGTTGCAATTATAGCTACCAGTATGTCTCCTTACCCAGGTATTGGATGCACAGAAATGAATTCCTACATAGGTTATAAATCAGGAAAGCGAGTTGCTCTACCAAATTTGCTTTCAGAATTTGGGACCTCCTCAGTCGTAGATTTTTGGTGAACATTCAACTGCATTACAGCTATGACCGTTATGTGGTGTCTCTTTCATTTGCTACTTTCTGCAACATTCTAAATCACAGTCTCCCACGTAATGGTGTTTTTGTTCCTCTTTAGTCCTGTAATCAGTTGTTAATATTTATCATAATGATGATGATGATTCTCTAATGACTGCTGAGAAGCTGGATCCGAGATTCATATAAAGGAACAGCATGTTTTCATGTTTTAGTATTTTAGATGCTTAATTAAATACCGGAGAATTTTAACTCAGTTTGGTCTATTCTCTTGGTCTTTGACATAAAATCCTGAAAATGAAAGCATTCTAGCTATATTTAAGTCATAGATTTTTACTTATTTGAGTTATAGATTTAAGATCTTATAAATGTTTGTTATGTTTCTTTAAACTTTGAGATTTCTAATGCTTTATAATGCTTTAAAGCATTATAAAGCATTATAAAGCATTAGAAAGATTTATAATGTTTTCCTGCATTATAAAATGGAGTCCTCCAGCCACCTTAACAAACACATATATACATTATGAAACTTGCTTTTTTTTCTTTCATATGGACATCTTTAAAAAGTTTTAATGAAAACAAATAGGCTGTAAAATATGATTTACTTCACAGGCAAACTTTATGTGACTGTACCTATTTTGTGAAGTGGGAAAATTAGTTTTACAATCAGGGTCATTACTACCATTCGCAGGAGTGAGTGAGGAATAAAAGCTAGCCTATGATCCAGTCCCCATCCAGCTGGGGGAAGGGGTTTCTTTTTCTCCTTGGTCCATTCAGAAAGGTGATTTTTTTCTTTTTCCTACAAATGACAGGGCATGTACTAGCAGCAGCTCTGAGTAAGATTTTTTTTAAGTTTATTGGGGTAACATTGGTTAATACAATTACATAAATTTCAGATGTACATTATCATTTGACTTTTATATACTCTATTGTGTGATTACCATCCAGAGTCCAGTTTCCTTCAGCTACCATATATTGATCCCCTTTAACCACTTCACCCTCCCCTAACCCACTATATTTGACCCTCTTTACCCCATCTACCTCTTCTCTCCTCCCCCACCCCCTACCCTCTGGTAACCACAAGTCCATTGTCCATGTCTCTGAGTCTCTGTTTGTCCTGTTCATTTGTTACTTTTAGGTCTATATCCCACATATAAATGATATAATGTGATTTTCAACTTTTTCAGTCTGGCTTAGTTCGCTTAGCATGATTATCTCGAGGTCCATCAAAATTGTTGCAAATGGCAGTATTTCATCTCTTCTTATGGCTGAGTAATATTCCATTGTATATATGGACCACAGCTTCTTTAGCCAGTCATCTATTGTAGGACACTTCAGTTGCTTCCCTGGCCACTGTGAATAATGCTGCTATGAACATCAGTATGCAAATATCTTCATGGATATGAGTTTTCAAGTCTTTGGGGTAAATACCCAGGAGAGGGATTGCTGGATTGTATGGTAGATCAATTCTTAGTTTTTTGAGGAACCCCCATACTGTTTTCCATAGTGTCTATACCAATTTGCAGTCCCACCAGCAGTGTATGAGGGTTCCTTTTTCTCCTCATCCTCTCCAACATTTGTTATTACTTATTCTGTTGATTATAGCTAAAATAAGAAATTTTAAAAAGCAGTTAAAATGTTTTTAAAAAGATAAAAATTACTCCTTATTTATCTTTTTTAAACAAGTCTAGTAATAGAGTCATTGCCAAGTAAGACAACCATGCTGCAAAGTCTCATATTTCTGGGAACATCAAAATTGGTTTCCATTCCCACAAATATATATGTGTATTCACACACACACAAAGAGAAATAATTTTCGATATGGCTATGGCTCCATATTTAATTATTTATTATACTGATATCCCAGAGGTTGAAGGTAGTAACATTCATGCTGGAAAAAATGATTATAGAAACCTTTATGTAGGTATACATATTCATTGAGTTTTTAAAGTTATTTCTCTAGAAAAGTTGCTAATATCAGAAAATGATAACTTTATTTACTTGTAATCCAGACTCATAGTATTTGCAATGTTAATTTACATAGTTTATTTTCTGTTTAGAACAGAAACAATAACTAGTAAACAAGTTGACAGAGTACTCTAGAATAAACTCACAGACTGTTATAACTAAAGTTACCATAAAATTTATCTTCTAAACCTGGGCACTTTTGAGAGTGAAAGGGAAAACTGCTGGGACAGCAGGTGTTAACTAGAACTATGCCAGGCAAGTTGGACTATATGAAGACATTGGTTATAGATCACAGAATAATTTAAATTAATTCATTGTGGGCTCTAGGATATTGAAGTACTTCACACATTTCTTAATTTCTTAAACATGCATTAAGCACTTTGTATTGTACAAGTTCTTGGCATTGCCTTGTGTACAGACGTGAGTAAAGGACAGTTTCTGGCCTCAAAGAGTTTATTATAATCAAGGTAAAGACTGTTATGTAACCTGGTTCAGCTCCTTTAAGATGCTAATTCTGGCCTGGTAAGATGTGTCAAGGCACAGCAAGAGAAACATGCAATTCCCAGACCCAAAGTGCTAAATTCTCTGATTCATGAATCTGAACCTCTCTCCTCACTGTGTTCTCTTAGCTACCTTTGTTCTCACCTTCAATCTAGTCTCAGACAGGCCTTCAGGTTTTTCCTAGTTGCTTACCTTGGTGTTACGTCCTGGCTTTGTTTTCACCTTCTTCTTCCTTGCTGATCTCATCTTTCCCTCTCCTATTCCTTCCTTCTCCAAGCTCAGTGGACTTAATCTCCAACTCCTCAACCATTTTAGAAAAATGGCAGCTCACTACTGGTTTTATGATTTCTTTTTTAGCCTCTTATAGCATGGATTAATTTTATTTGCATGTGTACGCTGATTTGTTAGTGTGTAGGAGATTGTTTATTGGTCAATTTTCTCTCAATGATATATTTAAGATTTTTCAAACAACAGCTACAATTCATTTTGAGCTTTATTATATATTATAATTTTACTTTAAAACTGCACTGTGCATGTAAAGTTGTCTCCTATTTTAACTTATTCCTTCGTTGTCTTTTCCTGTAAACTTGTGATTCTTTTTATTGTTTTCTCCCCAGTACAGCAGGAAAAGAATAATAAAACAAGCCAATTAAAAAGGAGATAAGTTATAAACTTCTACCGAGATACCAATATTCCACCTACTAAGTAATATTCCTCGAATATCTATTTTCATGAGACTCTTACAATATTAGATAATCCTATTTTATTTCTTAGCATAGAGCATTTGGAAGACAATGATTATAATTAAGGGAAAGAGAGCTAATTGCAGAAAGTCCAATATGAAATCTTGTGATGACTGATTTTATATTGCCCCAAGAGAAGCAGATATTTAGCCATTATCCCTTTGGTCTGATCGATATAGATAGTCAAACTGGGTAATTTAAGCCTTAAAAAAAGAGCCTGCAGAGCATCTCCAGAGGGCCCATTTATGAACTTGATTCAAGTTTAAAATTTTGGACTTTCAAAAGAGAGAGTAGAATTCATATTTAGAAAAATAAGAAGCCTTCATCATTTAACAACAATCAGTTTTTTTCCTGTTTATTGTATGCTTAGCAGTGTAGAGCACTAGTGTTTTAGCAGCAAAAAAAAATATACCTCTTTCTTGTCCTTAAGGTTTTCATTGTAGTGGAGAAGAAAACATTGAACATGAAATTATGAATATAGTGAATGTTTCTGAGGACAGGTACATGGATGCTTGAAAGCTATGTAGATTAATCATAGGCTGACAGACACTCAAGATTTGATAGAGGCATTTTGACTATTCGGTGCAAGTGCCGGGTGAAATCATCTCTAAGGAGTGAGGGTGTTTTAGCAGGAGAAGCAAATGTGAACAGGAAGGTTGAGGACAAAGGAAAGAGAGAAGGACACGCTACAGCATGCTCTTGTGAGAGCATGGATTAAAGCCATATTTTGACTGCCCTTGAAAATCTGACCTAAGAGTTAGTGAGTGCTCAATTGACAGGTAATAGGGCTGCTGAAGTTTGTTTCTGTTGTTGTTTTATGCAGAGAAATGACATCAGAATTGCACTTTGTGGAAAATTAATCTGGCAGTAGTGTGCTCAGTGGATTGGAACAGGAAAAGATTTTGGAAGGCTTTGAAGCTGTGCAAGGGAAAAGTAATGAGGTTGAATTAGGATGGTGATAACAGGGCTGCAGAGGAGGCGGATGAGGCAAGAGACATGGCAGACTATGGAAAGCAGTATGGTAGTTCCTTAAAAAATTAAAAACAGAATTACCATATGATTCAGCAATCCAGCTTCTGAGTATATACCCCAAATAACTGAAAGTAGAGTCTTGAAGAGATATTTATGCACCCTGTTCATAGCAGCACCATTCACAACACCCAAAACATGGAAGCAACTCATGTCTACTCAAGTGTCTATATTTACAATGGAATATTTTGCAGCTTTATAAAGGAAAGAAATTTGGACACATGTTTCAACATAGATAAACCCTGGGGACATTATGCTAAGTGAAGTAAGCCTGTCACAAAACAAGTCAAATACTGTAGCATTCTACTTATATAAAGTATCTAGAGGGTGGCCAAAACCATAGAGACATAATGTGGAATGTGGTTGCCAGGGGCAAAGGAGTGGAGGAATGGAGAGTTGTTTAAAGTTTCACTTTAGCAAGTTGAAAAGAATTATGGAGATTGGTTGCAAAAAAAAGTGTGCACATATTTCACACTACTAAACTATACACTTAAAAATGGTTAAGATGTTAAATTTTGTGTCGTGTGTTTTACCACAGTTTTAAAAGAAAGAAATGACAGAGAGCATGCACAGGGTTTGAACAGTGAGGTCTGAAAGGAAGGGATCAAAGTGGGCTTTAAGATTCTGAGCTTATGTGACTAAGAGAAAAGTGGCAACATTAATAGTGAGAGAGGAATCAGGCGGAGAAGGATGGTTTGGGGTGGTGGATGTAGAAAAGAGGGTCTGGTGGAAATATAACTTGGATTTTAAAATGTTGACCTGAAAGTTCTAGTGGGCCATCCTAATGGGGTTTGTTGGAAGTCAGGAGCTAAAAAGAGGTTTACTTTTCCTTTTCTTAGATTGACAAAAAGTACCTGTCTTTTGTATTTTATAAGGTTACTTATGATGATGTCAATAAAGGCTCCTAATGACTCTGTGCATTATCCCTTTTAGGTAAAATTATCAAAGCTTATAAGGTTGTATTGCCTGAGAGTGACCCTAATGGTAGGAATTTCAGAAAAAATAGCAGGGCTTATATTTTTAGGCAAAGCATTTTTATATTCCTTAAATGATGCTTGATGAAAGGGAAGTGACATCAAAGTCAAACCTTATAACCTGAGTCAAAATTACTTGGACTAACTATGATGGTTTTTGTTTCTCCTCTAGTCTTAAATGATCTATTTATACCATCTACCTTCTGCGAGTGGAAAAACAGCAGTGTTGATGTGAACTCTGTGAATATTTCTCAGTGAAATGGGGTGATAACAATAATATTGTATAAATAAGAATAACAATATTATTATAATGAATTCCCCTTTGTTTTTTCTATTATTGCATGAGCTGCTTGAGAGAGGGACCGTATCTTCTTCATCTTTGTAATCCTAAGAACTAGTAAATTACCTAATGCACCATAGCAATAAGTTAATGGCCCTTTGTAATAGAATCATAGATTTTTACAATGGAAGAAACTGGAGGGGCCATGCAGTCCCTCTCCCTTTGCTGTCTTATGAAGAGGTGGAGTTCAGAGTGGTAGGGGAGCTTACCTAAGGAAGTACTAGTGGGCTAGTTGGGATTAGAGCCTGAATTTCCCAACTCCTAGTCCACTTTTACTTCCATCTTACTCCATTATTTCATGGAAATTCCTGAAGCTTACAAACCTTAAGTTATATCTTATTGTACATTTGATAGTATCCATCATATTACTTTGCACTTGGTAATTGTCTAATAAATATTTGTTGGATTTCTTTCTTCCAAAGTGAAAATGAAGTGAGAGGGAGACGAAGCAGCAAATATAATATAGCCCTGAATGATACGTAAGACAAGTTTTTATTTGGATTCATGTTTTGATACAGAGAGTTTTTAGACACTGGGTTATTAAGGCAAATTCAGGGCCTCCCTAATGAAAATTAAGTTTTTTTATAGCAATCTTTCTTTTAACAATTTTACTGTTACCAATCTTACTAGCTCTGTTTCATAAGCTAATCTGCTACATAAAAACTTTTCAGTTCTTTTTGGTAGATAAAGGCAGCCACTGGAGAAGTTTGAAGTCAGTGAGGCTAAATAATGCCCCACAACCTTAGCATAGCTTATAAAGTAGGTCTCAAATCAAATTCTGCCACACATACAGATATTCATTAAATAAATATTAATTAGAAAGTTGGTAGAAAATAGCACAAACAACCAACTGTGTAAGCCTAATGAAATCCCAACTCTGTCGGTTAGCATATTCTGACTGCCATCTTAAATACAGAGTTTACTTGAGATAAACAACCATATTCCTTCAGCAGAATTCTGTCACATTATAGGCAGTATCAGGCTAGTAAAAATCCTCCTAAACCGATGGCTAGACACAGGATTATTTAGTTGGGTGCCATCCTTAAAGGTGAACACTTAAGTCTCACTGGATTTTATACTCATGCGAAGGAGTAGAATGACTTATTGGGGTGGTCATTCTGTAAGTTGTACAAATGTCTAATCACTGTGTTGTACACCTAAAACTAAGAATATTGTATGTCAACTGTAATTGAAAAATAAAAATCTATTTTAAAAAGTCTCAACTAAACCATACCTAAGATACCTTTAATTTAATCAATAAGAGACCTTTATAAAATTTATTGTACTATTCATCAGGCTACTGTTTTTATTAATGAAAACCCATTGCTAATATTCATTAAACTAATTAGCAAATTATTGATTGTTGATTGAGATGTGGATGACTCAAGTTATTATGCTAGCTGCTTTTGGGGACAGACTTTCTGAGTAGAACACCAGCAGACCACGCTGATCTTTGAATTCTTGATTGGTATTTGAGCTGAGTTTACTTTGGATAATACGCACATGATATTCATACTATATATGTTGAGTATTTTAAAGTTTGTTACAGGACAGTATGATAATTATGTTAATTTTCCTATAATCAAGTCATTTTAGATAAACTGGCTGATTAAGGACTCAAAGTGGAATTTAGGAGCTAATTTTAGTACTTTATTTCTGGGTTGAATGTCTTTTTCTCATAAATGTCAGTGAATTGATATATCCATATGACAGATGTAGAAACTGAGACACAGCCTAGTTAAGTGACTTTTTTAAATGTAGAGAAACAAATATAAAGACACCAGAGAAAGAATTCAGAGCCCCTGATTTCTTTACTACTGTGTATTTCATGTCAGGTCCTACAATGTGAACAAAGAACATTTCTGGTAGAGAATTAAGATAGCCACTAATATTAGTCACCCATAAAAAACTTTTCTCCTCATTATGAAGACTGGGGAGACTTTAGATTCTGTACTTAGGCAGATACTTGTCTCTGTTCTTACCTCAGGGAACATTATCAAATGTAACTTCCCTTCTTGCCTGTCACTTACAACTGAGAGATCCAAAGGATGTAGCTTCCATGTATGTACATCAAGCCCCTGGGGTTATGCTTTCTGGTCACATGATGGTGGCAGCCATGAGGACAGTGGCTATTGACAGTGACTTGCCTGAGTATAAGCCAAATTGTGTATCTGGGGTTATTTCCTTTTATCTCCCCTAGAGAATCCTATGCCAACACCAAATCCATGGTGTTATAGATTCTGTTCAGAAACGATGAACTAGCACAACTCTTAGAATCCTCTTTTGAGCAGTTTTATTCCTAAATCTCCATTTCTAACATGTCTGTGATCTCAGAGTGACTGACTCTTCTGTGTTCCTCCTTGTCTCTTCTGTGCTCATCACCCCTCTCCCCCACCCACCCCAATTGGAGACATGGAGGCCTGTGAGAAGATATGGACAGAGTGGAGGAGTTTTCAAAAATTATGTTTTCATGAAAATAGAAAGGTAGTCATAATATATCCAGTCCTTCCCCTACTCCCATTTTAGGTTTTTGAGACCAGATAAGGAATTGAGAAAAGATTTATTGCCTCCACTGTTTGGCAGTTATCTTCAGTGCCCAGACCTAGTATAGCTCTTTGGTTTCGATAGATACTTTTCATCCCTTAAGCTGTACAAGTATTTTGAAATCTCAGTAACTCCACAGCCCTAGAAATTGCTATTTTAACTGAGAAATGCTTCTAAGATCCTGACTGGCTCAAGACACTATTTTAAAAACCCATGTCAATGATAGGATTTTATTCCATTATTTCTGCATTTTGTTCTGGGAAGTGATTTACTGACTAGATACTACCTGGCCAGAATTGAATTAAGTCTCATCCTGCATTTGAAAACTGAGCTGTTTTATATGAGCTCAACTTTGTTATTTAAAGTACTGACATGTTTACCCTTTTTTAAAAAAAATGTAGTGCCATTCAGAAAACACAGTAAAATCAAGTCATGAATAACATTTAAAATATCAGGATGCAAAGTATGACTAAACAATAAATATTATAAACACTTTTTTAATGGAATTTATGAAGGTTTAGAATGAGTAATTAAATTTTTGAAAAATGAAGTTAGTCCTAACATTACATAAGATATAAATCCCTTTGGCTCTAGAAAATTTGATGAAAAATGTATTTTAGTTTTTAAACCTCTCAACTACCTCATTGGGTAAGTTTTAGACTATAGCTCTTAGCTTCCCAATGTGGGCTTTCTCTTATTCTCCTGTCCTACTTCTGCTGAGTCCCTTCATCCAAGTGACGGTGGTAATGATAATTAACATATGATTGAGCACCTAATATATATTAAGCACTATAGTAAGGACTTTGCACACATTATGTTATTTAATTCCTTATCATAAAGATTGAGGCTTAATGAGGTTAAGTAATCTCAGGTCTGTCAGCTGGGACATAGTAGAATAAGGATGCATAGATTGGCCATACCACTTTTTGGTTTTCTCAGTTTTACAGCATTTATTGGATTTCAGTTTATTGTTTGCCACTGGCATGGTGTCCCCACAGATTCCTTAGACGTTTGAAATAATCCCTTTTTGGCCAAACCTTAGGCACTCTCTGCTTGGGTGATTCTGTTCAAGGCAGATTCTACTTGGTGGGCTGGCTCTTCAAAGTCTTGTGAAAAACACACACAACAATGTAAAACAACGAGTCTAGTTGTGTCTTAAAGATACTCAGTGTATGTTTTCTTCCTGCCTTCCTCCTTTTTTCCCTTTTTTCAAGTGTTCTGTTTTACAAAAGATACAGGTTTTTGTTTTTGTGTTTTCTCCCACAAGAAACATTGTAATCTAGTTCAGGGCAGTCCTTGTATTGATCCTCTAAAAGGCACAGGGACTAAGTGGATGACAGTGTGGAACATGGGATGGGTTATCTGAGAATCAGGTAATAGACAGTGGCTTCCATGTGATTTATCAACATGTTAATTAGACTATGACTCCATCAGTCTGCCAAAGAAAGTTAGACTCCCCTGAGCTGAGGACACACACTTGATCTTAGAATGAGAAGGGCAGATAAGTCATTTCCATTATAAATTGATCTTGACAGGCAATGTCAGAAGCTCAGGGCCAATATGTCAGTGTCATTGAGCCCTAACCTGGCCACCATATATAATTACTCCTGGGCTTTTCCCCTTGAGTGTACCACTGTCTTCCTATTTGACAAGGTATTAATTACTGAACCTAGGAAGTTCCATGCGTCTGATTTCACTCAATCATTCAAACTCATGTCAGTTTCTATGCATGGTACAATTAGGCTTAAGAAGCAAGTCTAATGGAATGTAAAGATTAACTTGATCTCCACAAGGCAGGAATATATAAAAATATATATGTATTTGGATGTCAGAAAACTTTTAGTAGTTCATACCATTCTGTGTTTTTATCGTAATTGTCACTGTTGTTGCTATTACTAGAAAATCTACCACACAGTAATAAAAAAAAGTGATTTTTACAATATACCTGGATGTAATTTGTGAATCAGAAAAACATTTTTTGCAGGTTTTTCCTAATTTGCAAAATATATATTCTTAAAGATCAAATAAAGAGTAAATTTTATATACCCAAAGACTCATTTCAAAATCATTTCTCTATTAAGCCATCTCTGGGCCTTCAGCAGAGTTAGACCCCTGCCCTTTGTGTACACCCACAGTCTGTCTCTTATGGCAACATAATTCTTCCTATATTTTTCCCTTTCCCCATTTCAAGCAAATAGCCAGAGTTTTTTTGGCCTTCTTATCTCAAGAATGGTTTATATTTCTGGGCCAAAAGCCAAATTTTCCTACAAAGCAAAAAACTTCTGGATTTTAAAAAAACCCTAAACTCATTGAAGAGATGCAAGGTATGTTGGAGGCCTATGGCATATAGAGAATAGGACCTTTGAGAAACTCCAAAAAAGAGAATGAGGAGTTAGTAGAATCCAAGCTTAGGTCCCAGAAAGAGCAAGTACTTTCATTCACCTGTGACAGAGCCTGAAATGTGGTACAAATCAGATGGGAGGACTGAGGGCTGAACCCTGAGGGGAGACAGTTCCCAGCCTCACCAAAGATATCCATTCTCTACACAGGTGCAGAAGCAGTACAGCGCTAGATCTGAAGGGACCATGCAGGGTTTATAACGAGTATGTTAGTGCTAGCCAGGGCAGACTGCAGACCGGTGACTGCGGGGGCCTCTTGATGCTTTGGTCCTATGTAAGATCCCAGGTCTTTGCATGGCCCTGCTAGGTTACTCCCAGCAATGGCTTCAGATACTGCCCTCTGTTTGCTGCCAGTCTAAAGTAATCAAAGCCTTCACAGTAGAGCTGGCCATTCTGCTTTCACACTAACTCTGCTTTTGTACTAAGCAGTAACAAGAACTTTGCCCTCTACTTTAAATTCTTTTTCAGGCCCAAAGTCTGTTTAATTCTTTTTACAAACCTACTTTGCCAAGTTATTCAAATCTACTTTGGCCAAATATAATTCTCAGTGCTCTGCGGATCTTGGGACCCCTGGTATTAAGTGATGACCCTGGCGACTCCAGCCCTTTCACTGACTCTAATTATTGTGCTCAACTGTTACCTGTCTGAAATATGCACATCATTAAGAATAAAGTAGAGAACTTGACCTTTGTCCTCTGTGCATGGGCAGATGATTCTAGGAAGAAAACCTAGAGAAGAGAGAATGGATCTCAACTTGGAATCATGAAAAAAGACTAAAGCCAAGCAAGCAAAGACATGCAGATCTTAGGCTTAAGTGGGTTAAGGAAGGGGCAGGGCCTGCCTTTAAAGGTATCTGCCCGCTTCTGGTGAGCTCCGTCTGCAGAATGGAAGAACAAGAATATATTGTCATTTTATTGGGTTTAGTTAACTCCTGTCAGTGAGTGTACAGGATTGAAAAAATAATAGTTACAATGAACTTTAATAAAAGTAGTATAGAAACTTTTGGAATTCCCAGGCAGGCTGGATAGTCCTGTTGCTGCCAGTAGAAACCCAATAACACTTGCCTTTTATGGTTCATCTACACAGTTATGTGGTACTCATTCAATTTCCTTTATGCTTTGAATTAGTTCCTCTGTCCCAATTGGTATTATCTTCCTTAAATCATAAATGCCTAGAGGTTATGCTTAGTGTCTGTTTAATTAGCTTTATAAAATGCCTAGTACAACTCTACACGTAGGAAATTATTAAATGTACTTAGATAATTAGCCAGTGTTTGAAAAATGGAAAAGGGCTTTGAGTCACTTAAAGATCATATTTCACATGACACTTTTTAGCCTCTTTTGAGCCTCTTTTTAGTTTACAGGAAATACAAGGGTGTTGCTGGGGGCACATAGGGAACTGATGTTTATTTCTGTGGATAAGAACCTTTCCCAGGTTCTCCTTCTGAACCTACATTGAACCAAGACCCCCATGTGGATGCCTTCTTGGTGCTGGGATTGTTTGATTCCAGTCCCTGTGAGTACCATTATCCCATGTCTCTCTTCTTTTAGGAGGCACAGGGAGCTGGCATCAAAATATGGTTATTATAGATGTGAGTCTGGCAGCAGGGGAATGAAACACTTGGATGAAATTCATTGCTTTGCTAATTTGCTCAGGGCAATGGCCAAACAAACCCAACCCAACCCCAAAAGCCTTGTTAGCTCAAAATGTGACTATAAATTAGCAAAGCTATAAGGAACAAGAATCAGTAATAAAAGAAAATCCAAACTTCTCTTGAAGTGGTCACATTTGGACATCTATTTTCTTTGAAAGGTAAAGGATTATGAATGTATCCATGACAGAAAGCCTAAGACACAACTGGACCAAAGAAGACAGGACTATTGTTGACCCTGACAAAGGATGGGGAGGAATGGAGCTCACACAGTCAGAAGAGCCACAGAGCTAATGAGGTCAGTGGTCCAGGAATTAAAAAGAAAAAAACCTTGAAAAGTTTGCCTGTAATAGTTCCAGAGTAGTTATCACAAGCTGTCATGTCCATGGGTTCTATTTCAATAACTGCTTTAAGTGTCTGCCTTATTAGATAGTCCATACTTGAAGACATTCCTTGGCAGATATTTGCTGAAGGTGACATCTAATAAAAGTTCCAAACAGGCTTATTAAATTATTCATTGAAGGCTTTGGAGAAGGGTTTGGAGAGCAGAGATGTCTAGTACAGAAAAAGAATAAATCTCTTAAAATTTTTGTCTTGTTTGATTAATTACCTCAGGTTTAAATTGGAGGAGGACGATTTAAAGAGCAGTGCTTAGAGTGATGGATGTCTAGTGACCATTTTACATCCCGTCAGCAATCTAGGAGACTGAGCACTTCAAGCAGAGTCAGCCAAAGAGGTGTTTGTTCCCAAACCCTCTACTTTTCTCTCTCTGCTCTTTGCCTCCACATCTGATTGGTGCTGTGTCTTCATCTATCAGCTTGAAGCAGATGGCTTTCACCTCTGTATCTCTGGCTTCTATCTCTCTTCTAAGTCTCTGTCACACATTTTAAATTATTCAGTGAATATTTCCACTTAGAGACTAAAATTAAGCCTGTATAAACCATCTTCCATGAAAAAATGCTTGCCCCTTCTAACTTATCCTGTTTCTGAGGGACACCTCCCTTTTTTTCCTTTACTGATCCTGAGATCAGTATTGACTTCTAACTATTCCCAGCTAACTAATTGGTAATAAGTAATTATTCACCCTGTTTCCTCCCAACATCTTTTCCTACAACCTGAGCATTTCAGGCTCTTTTTGTTTGTTTGTTTTTTTTGGCAGACTTGGGTCGTTTCATCCACTTCTGCACTGTACCTGTTTATGGTTTCAGTGTTCTATAAAAATGGTAATTTGTATTACTGAGAACTTTCTCACTGCTAATTCTCTTGATCCTCATAATAATCTTTATCAAGACAAGGAAACTGAAATTCAACAACTCATCGAAGTCACAGATATGCAGTGGTAGACTAGGTCTCCAAACTCCAAATCTCTAGCTCTTTTTTTAATGCAAGGAGTCTCTTTTCATGTCATACAATTTGGAAGTCTGGTCAGTGCCGTTGATACCTCCTCCTCAGTGCTACCCCTCTCTGGGAAGTGGTAACAAATGCGCTGTATGCTGAAGTTGTGACTGTGCCTTGAGTCCCAGGGAATCCTCAAGGACCTAACCTCTACTCATCTATCTGTCTCTCTTTTTTTTAATAATTGAATTTATTTTTTAGAGCAGTCTTAGATTCACAGAAAATTTGAGTGGAGGATACAGTCTCCATAAACCTCTTTCCCCCTCACATATACACCCTCCCTAACCATCAACATCCAGTACCAGAGTGGTACACATGTTAACCCATGAACCAACAATGACAAATTATAATCACCTCAAATCCATAGTTTACTGTATGGCTCACTCTTGGTACTATATGTTCTATGGATCTTGACAAATGTATAATGACAGTATCTACCACTGTAGTATCATACAGAGTAGTGCACTGCCCTGAAGATCCTTTGTGCTCTACTTATTTATCCGTACCTCTCCTCTAAGTTCTGGAAACAGCTGATCTTTTTACTGTCTCTGTACTTTTGCCTTTTCCATAATGGCATATAGTTTGAATCATACAGTATATAGCCTTCTTATATTGGCTTTTTAACTTAATAATATGCATTTAAGATTCCTCCATGTCTTGTCATGGCTTGAGAGCTCATTTCTTTTTAATGATGAATTTAATTCCATTGTATGGATATACTACAGCTTATCCATTCACCTACTAAAGGATGTCTTAGTTGTTTCCCAGTTTTGACAATTATAAATAAATCTGTTGTAAACATCCATGTGCAGGTTTGTGTAAACTCAAGTTTTTAACTCATTTGAGTTAATACCAAGGAGTGCAATTACTGGATTGTGTGGTAAAGATTATGTTTAATTTTGTAAGAAACTACCAAATTGTTCTCCAAAGTGGCTCTACCGTTTTTTGTTCCCATCAACAATGAATGAGAGTCCCTGTTGTTCTATATCCTCATTAACATTTGTTGTCAGTGTTTTGAATTTTAGCCATTCTGATAAGTATATAATAGTATTTCATTATTGCTTTAATTAGCAATTTCCTAATGATGTATCTTTTTTTGTGCTATTTGCCATCTGTATATCTTCTTTGGTGAGGTATCTCTTCATAATTCTTGCCCATTTTAAAACTCAGGTTGTTTTCTTATTGTTGAGTTTTAAGAGTTCGTATATTTTGAATAACAGTCTGTTATCAGATACGTTTTACCTTTTCACTTCTTGAATGTGTCTTTCAGAGAGGAAAAGTATTTGCATACCCTGATTTCAGTGTCTTTTCACACTTCTCATACTTTAGGCAAGGCCAATGCCAGTCCTTCTGCAGGGATGTCATCCACTTGGCAAAATACACCTCCTTGTCGTACTTGGGACACTTGGGCAGGGCTCTGGGTCTGGTGTGGGTGGCTAAGCTGTAGCAGACAGAAGCACTGGATTCCTTTTTCTTATATTATTGTGCTAGCCAGGACTTCCAATATGATGTAGAAAAGCAGTGATGAGAGTAAATATCTGTCTTTTTTCTGATCTTAGCAGAAAAGCTTCTAATGTTAAGTCTGATGCTTGTATGGTTTTTGTAGATGTTCTTTATCGAGTTGAGGAAGTTCCTTTTCTCCTAGTTTACTGAGGCTTTTTTTTTTAAATCATGAATGAGTGTTGCATTTTTCCAAATACCTTTTCTGCATCTATTGATATAGCTATGCAATTTGTTTTCTTTAGCTAGTTGGTGTGATGGATTACATTAATAGATTTTTCAAATGTTGAATCAGCCTTGCACACCTGGAATAAATCTTACTTGGTTACGGTGTATATTTTTAATATATTATTGCATTTCATTTGATTTTTTTTGAGGATTATGCATTTATGTTTATGAGGAATATTGGCCAGTAGTTCTCTTAATGTTTTTGTCTGGTTTTGGTATTAGAGTAAAGCTGGCCTCAGAATAAGTGAAGAATTCCTCCTACTTCTATCTTCTGGAAGAGATTTTAGAGAATAATTTCTTCCTTAAGCATTTAATAGAATTCATTAGTGAACCTGTCTGGGGCTGGTACTTTCTTCTTTGGAAGGTTATTAATTATTGATTCAATTTCTTTAATAGATACAGACCTATTGAAATTGTCTTTCTTATGTGAGTTTTGATAAATTATGTCTTTCAAAGAATTGGTCCATTTCATCTAAATTATCAAAAATTTGTGGATATAGTATTGTTAATAATATTGCTTTATTATCTTTTAATGTTCATGAGATCTGTAGTGATATCCCCTCTTTCATTTCTGATATTAGTAATTTGTGTCTTCTCTCGATTTTTTCCCCTCTTGTAAGCCTGGCCAGAGGCTTATCAATTTTGTTGATCTTTTCAAAGTTTTAGTTTTATTGATTTTCTTTATTGATTTCCTATATTTGATTTTATTGATTTCTGCTCAAGTTTTTATTATTTTCTTTTGCTTACTTTGGGCTTAATTTTCTTTTTTTCTCTTTAGTTTCCCAAAGTGGAGGCTGAGTTTATTGATTTTAGATCTTTCTTCTTTTCATTCAATGCTATATATGCATTCAATGCTCTAAATCCTCCAGTAAACCCTGCTTTTACTATATTACACAAATTTGGTAAGTTGTATTTTCATTTTTATTTACCTCAAAATATTTTTTAAAATTTCTTTTGAGATTTCTTCTTTGATTTATGCGTTATTTGGAAATGCATTGAATGATCTCCAATTATTTGGGGATTTTTCAGCCATCTTTCTGTTATTTATTTCTGGTTTAATTTCATTGTGGTCTGAGAGCATACAGTATATGATTTTTATTCTTTTAAATTTGTTAAGATCTGTTTTATGGCTTAGAATGTGGTCTGTCTTGGTGAGTGTTCCATATGAGCTTGAGAAGAATGTATATGATGTTGTTGTTGAATGGTATTTTCTACAGGTGTCAGTTGGATCAATATGATTGATGATGATGTTGAGTTCAACTGTATCCTTACTGACTTTTTGCTGTCTGGATCTGTCCATTATTGATAGTGAGGTGTTGAAGTCTCCAAATATAATAGTGTATTTATCTTTTTTCTTGCAGTTCTATCCATTTTTGCTCTATATTACCTCATTGTTTTTGCTCAAATATGGCTAGTTTGCTTCTCCACACTCCTTTAGCTTGCCAGCATGACCTGATCAGATGTTCTGCTCATCTTTGTTTTACAGTTCTGCTAGCCCTGTTTTCACATGCTGTGGCCAAGTTCAAACCTGAGGCCCTGACTCAGTCTAATTTCCCAGCTCCTACCTTTTGAGAAAGGACAACTAGCTGAGCTACTTGAATTAATTCCTCATTACTGCATGCCAATCTGTTGTAGGGATGTCGTGTGGCATTGTACATGAGTCTCAACATTTCCTTCTGATATTAACAAAATAAGTGAGGGGCGGGTGTCTTCTTTATCGATCCCTGCACAGTGCCAGGAACATGGTTGGCATTTAACACATGTTTGCTTGACAGTTGAATGAGCATATTAGTGTACAGCTGGAGTGATCTAATGTTTGAGTTTGAAAAAATAAACACCAAAGATGAAGATTTTTTAAAAAGTAGAGGAAAAGTAAACAATTCTTTGGAATCGAAACTACTTAAAGAAAAAAGAATATATCAATGTGTTATCTGAACATAATATTTTATTTAGTGTTATAGTATCTAGACATGAGTTCTAGTTTCATCATCTGAGACTATTTATTTATTTCCTCTAAGCTTTAAATAAAACCTCATGAAGTCATTGTGAGAGTGTGATGAGAGATATGACGCTTTACAAATGTTATTAAATACTTCCATTTAATCTTCATTAAGGGTGAGAATATGATGACATCAAATATTGGTTCACAGATAACTGTTTGAAAAATACTGTTTGAGCATATGTATACAAAAAAGAACAACCTCTGAACAACACAGTTCACTTTTTCACTTTTGTTTAGAGAATAGGTGAATCCTGATTTTATTCTTTTACTTGGCTTAGATAAAAAAGTTCCATATTATATTATTAGTTTGCAGAATTTAAGATTAATGCTTAATGGATGTTTACAAAGACACATTTTTATTTCTGTAGCATGAATTCATGCTATTGGTCTTATACCATCTGTCTAGTATAAGCTTACTTCAATTCTCAGCTACTAATTCTAATGAATGAATGTGTAATGGAAGCATTGAAAAATCTCTTTCATCATGAAGAAGTGAGCCTGAAATTATGTGTTGGTTTTGTGTATTCCTTTTTTGTTGTTTATATAAAGTTTATTGCCAAATGGAGATTTTATTCCTATTGCCTCAGCCAAACTAATATTTTTCCATAATAAGATTTCTGAAATATCACTTATGTAGTATATATGGGCTTTCTTAAAGTGTAGTTAATTTCAAAGAGGTCCTCTTTAATTTGTATTAAAAATGTTTTACAAACAAATCCAATGAAGACTTCAGCTGGGAGACACTTCTAGATTAGCAACTCACTTGTTAATTCCTGTCTCTTCCTCACAGGAGAAATCACTAATTAATGTCTTCCAGTCCAGGTTCCATCTTTCCTAGTCAGTTCCAGTCATGAATCAATCCTAATTATATAGTCACGCCCACACCTAGTGAGGTTGGGAGTTAGTATGCTGCTATAGACCTGTACCCTTAGTGAGTCCTAGATAGCTATTCTGATCATTGTGTACTCTCCCCAAGGAGAGCATGCAGCCTATGCTATCTACACAGAACACACATTCCCTTAGACGCTAGAGGTTTATGCATCCAGCACTGCTCTAGTGGCAATGTTAGCTGCCCAAATATTGTGAAGAAGACTAACACAGAACTATCTTTACTTATTTAAGGGTATAGAAGATTTGAGAATAGGTAAATAGTTATAGGAAAGTCATACTTCTTTTCAGTTAAATCTTTTGTACAGAGGCCACTGTGAGATATTTGAACCTCAGGCGTTGTATATACCTTTCATTTGAAAAGAATCTTGATTAGTGTTTTTATTTTTCAAAGAATCTTTAGCAGATAAATGCTATAAATGTAAATTGCTAACTTGCTACAGTGTATTTATAGCCTTTTTCTTTTTTTGAGCCCTCTTGTTTAACATATATCAAGTGGGTACATGGAAAAGAAAAGAAATGGTATAATAAAAAGAATCTGGGGAAAAAATTTGATGGTAATAGCAAATCTTATGTGATATTTTCAATGAAATTTTAAAAGTCAAATTCAACTGATTCCTGAAGCTTAATACCTCACAGAGTAGGTATAAATAATTTAATGGAAAAGTACTATTTGGGGCAATGCAAATACTTAAATATGAGAAATTTTATTGCAGTCTATGTAAAATCTTCAAGAAATCACATGCCAATCTGTTAGAATTTTTTTGCTTGCTAACCAGAAATTTGAAAAAATTTTCAGGGAAAATAGATTGATTTTATCTTGTGTTTCAGCAGTTGCTATTATACTAAAATATATATAGGATGTTACTGTTCTGATTGCTTTAAAGTTCAAAATCATACCTCAAAATGACATTGCAATCTCATTGATCTTAAAATGTAAAACTAATACAGTATACAGGGGAGGAGGGGAAAGAGTGCTGAGTATTGTAGTTAACTTTTCTTATTAATGCTTACTCCTCTTTGAAATTTCTGTCCCTCTCTCCATGTAAAAACCAACTTTAAAAAAATAGGAGAATGTTGCTGGGACTGCAAATTGGTACAGCCACTATGGAAAACAGTATGGTGTTTCCTCAAAAAACCAAGAAGTAATCTACCATATGATCTAGCAATCCCTCTACTGGGTATTTACCCCAAAGACTTGAAAAGCCATATCTGAAAAGGTATTTGCACACTGGTGTTCATAGCAGCATTATTCACAGTGGCCAGGACATGGAAGCAACCAAAGTGTCCTATGATACATAATTGGCTAAAGAAGCTGTGGTAAATGTATATAATGGAATGTTACTCAGCCATAAGAAGAGATGAAATACTGCCATTTGCGACAACATGGATGGACCTTGAGAATATCATGCTAAGTGAAATACGCTAGACAGAAAAAATTGAAAATCACATGATATCAGTTATATGTGAGATGTAAACCTAAAAGCAACAAATGAACAGAACAAACAAACAGAGACTCATGGACATGGACTATAGACTATGGTTACCAGAAGATGGGTGGGGGGAGGGAGGAGGGGGAAGGTAGATGGGGTAAAGGCAGTCAAATATGTGGTGACAGAAAGAAATCTAACTATG
>CM053502.1:118211582-118231529 GCA_028627145.1 Eidolon dupreanum | reverse complement strand
TATATGTGAGATGTAAACCTAAAAGCAACAAATGAACAGAACAAACAAACAGAGACTCATGGACATGGACTATAGACTATGGTTACCAGAAGATGGGTGGGGGGAGGGAGGAGGGGGAAGGTAGATGGGGTAAAGGCAGTCAAATATGTGGTGACAGAAAGAAATCTAACTATGAGAGGTGAACACACAATGTAAATATATATATATGCCTTACTGTTGAAGTGTACAGATGAAACACTGGATTTCATTAACCAATGTCACTATAAAAAAATTAATGAATTAATTTTAAAAAATAGAATGAGAAATAGCAAACTTGCCATTGATGAAATTAGAAAATATTCTAAACTCTGAGTTGAAAAGTAAAATAAAAGCTGCTAAGTATAGTACACACTGGACCAGAGTAAGGGTGTATGTGTGCTGGGGGCAGGGAAATGCCAAGAGAGGAACTTCATCTCTCCAGATCTCAAGTAAAGAGTACAGAGAGCAAGATTCCTCCGAGCTTGCAGCCTACATAGCATAAGACACAGGGTTGGGGTGTTTTGTGAACCACTGAAGGTTTTCCGAATTCTTAACTCCAAAGATTAGAGATGTAGGTGGGGCTAAATCCCTAACTCAAGGCACTATCCCATCCTGGGTACCACCTTACATTTTATCATCATGTCTCCTTAGCCTCCTGTTTGCCGTTCCAGTTTCTCAGTTTTTTAAAACAGTTTTTGATGACTTTGATAGATTCAAAGAGTTCACATCAGATATTTTGTAGAATGTCCCTCAGTTGATATATGTATGTTTGTTTCTCATGATTAGACTGGAGTTATAGATTTGGGAGAGGAAATGCCATTGTGATCATAACGTATTAAGGGTACAGACTATTAACATGCTTATTACTATTGATATTAACTTTCATCATCTGGCTGAGATAATGTGTTCAGATTTCTCCACTGTAAAGTTATTCTTTCTTTACTTTTCCATATTGTCTTCAGAAGGACATTACAATGCACAGCCTGCACTCTCTGAGGGAAGAGTAGCTCCATAGATTATTTGGAATTCCTATGCATGAGAGATTTCTCTGTTCTCCTTCTTTCATTCATTCATCTGTTCAGTCAGTCAGTCAGTCAGTCAGTGCATCATTTATTTATATCAGTATGGACTCATGACCATTTCTTTTCATCTTTGGGCTGTAATTCCACACTAATTAATTTTTTTGTTGTTGCTCAAATTGTTTCATCTTTGGTAGCTCTTTCCATTGGCTCCTGTGTCTTTTTTGGCATACTCTTATCATTGTGGGTTTTTTTTTTTTGAGCAGATCTTTACTTTCGGGAACTACAGGATACTCCATTTTATATATTTATTTCTTACTTCAGTCCTAAAATCAGTAATTTCTTGAAAATGATAGAAAACAAGATCTGGGCACCAAGTCTGCTCATTGTTACTGAGGTGTTAAAGCTTCTAGACCCTCTTGGCTAAACAAAGAAATATATGTGTGCATATTAACCCCTGCATATATGTCTCTCTATATATAACTATATATTTTTCCATATATATGTATATGTATCTATATTCAGCTGGACATGAGTTCATACTGATAAATTCAACTCTAATTTATTACCTCATGAATCATTTTAGACTTCTTCCCTTGCTTGTCTAATCTCTTACTTCAACAGTGAGATACCTAGCTTTCATCTTTGGCTTCTACCTAATTTTCTTAATCCATTTACTTATTTGTTCAATTCCATTATAATAGTGGTTTCAGAATTGTTCGCCAGAACTCTCATGGAAAGCAGTTTTATCACCTAGAGTACAGTGCATATGTGCAGCTACTTTGCCTTTAGTCTTACAGAATTTACTCATTTTCAAAATTACCTAGCCATTATATTTTCTCCTATTCCCTTAAGTGATGTTGTTCATATGTTTCTAATATAGTTAGGTTATTGTGTCATAGTCTGCATTTCATCCTGGGATCCCACAACTTTCTAAATGATTTTTTAAAATTGTTTATATTAAGGTTTACTCTTTATACTTTAAAGTTCTTTGGGTTTTGACAAATGCATGATGTCATGTATCCACCATTACAGTATCCTACAGAATAGTTCTATCACCCTGAAAACAAACAATCCTGTGCTGCACCTATTCAGCCCTTTCCCAACCCCTGAATTTTGGGCAACTAATAATTTGTGTGCTGCTTCTATAGTTTAATGTCTTAATGTCATATACATGTAGTTATACAATATGTAGCCTTTTTAGAATGGCTTCTTTCACTTAGCAATATATACTTGAGACATGGCTTCATGTCTTTGCTCGGCTTAATATCTCATTTCTTTAATAATTGAATAATAGTTCATATTTTATCACTGAATAATTGTACCACAATTTGTTTATCCTTTCATTTATTGAGGGACATCTTGGTTGATTCCAGTTTTTGTCAGTTTGAATAAAGCTGCTATAATCATTTATATAAAGGTTTTTGTGTGGACATAAGTTTTCAAATCAGTTGGGAATGTAATTACCTAGGACATCTAGGAGTTTGATTGCTGGATTGTATGGTAAGATTATGTTTAGCTTTGTAAGAAACTGCCAAATCATCTTCCAAAGTGACTGACATTTTGAATTCCCACCAGCAATGAAAGAATATTCCTGTTACTCCAATTCTCACCAGTAATTGTTATTGTCAGTTTTTTGGATTTTAGCCATTTTCATAGCTATATAGTGGTATTTTACCATTGTTTTTGTCTTCATTTCTCTAATGATGTGATGTTGAGCGTCTTTTCATATGCTTATTTACCATCTGTATATCTCTTCTTTGTCTGTTCAGATGTTTTGCTCATTTTTTAATTGGGCAATTTTTTATTATTTTGAAGATTTTTTATAGGCCTCAGCTTGTGTTTTTCTGTTTTTTGTTTGTTTGTTTGTTTGTTTTTTTTTTTTTTTTTTGTTTTTTTAATATTCAGGTGAGGAGATGCCAACCAGGCCTGGCGTTTGTATTGGAACACCAGTGCAGGATTCCCTTGGCCTCTGCTACTTTTCACGTAGGGCTCAGAGGAATCTCCTTGGCTCTTAGAGAGCACCTGCTAGTCATTTACCTACTGTGGATTTGTTGGGATGGAAAGGAACCTGTTCCTGCTTCTTCTGCCTGATTCTGTGATATGTGGAGAGAAATTGCTCCTGATAATTTGAATCCATCTGTGGTTTTCCCTTGTCTAATTTTATATATGAAAAACCTCCAGAATCTACTATTCCCATGGCTCTTACTGTCTTTTCTCTCCTTCCTTCTATGGCCAGCACATCCGAGGTGAAATTAATGCACCTGGCCTAATTTTTACTCCCAGCTGCACTGAATTACTTGAAATTGTAGTCTATAAAACAGATGGAAAAAGACAGTTAGTGATGCATGGGAGGGAAGATGTAGTGATTGCTTTAGAAAATAGGTATACCAGTAAGAATGTCACTGCCAGCTTCCATAAATATCCTGCATCTCCACAAACAGCAACACAATGGAAGAAAGAAAAATCTCACTAACCATAACAACTCTAATTATTAAATTAAATCTCTTAAAATGAGCCCAGCACTTTGCTGAGCTCTTTACATATATTATAATATTTAATTCTGAAAGCAGCCTTCTGAGATAGGAATAATTGTCCTCAATGGACAGAAAAGGGAATATAAGACGTAGGGAAATAGTTGAGTACACAGCATTAATAAGTAACAGAGCTGAGATCCAAACGACAGTCTAACTCCAAAGCCCAAGCTGCTAACCAACATTTTCTATCTTCTTTTCACATCCACATTTGTGCTTCACTCAGTAGAGATTCCTCCTTGAAGTCTGGAGGATGGTGATTAGTATTTATATTTTCAGTTCTGTGATAATTTTGCATTTTAATAATTAAGAAATTGGAGTTGAGTTGCTCACTAGCTACCATCTTTATCCATCTCTACAATTGACATTAGAAAAAGGAAGTTACAAAAACAGGCTCAGCATCTAAATTACAGTCCACATTTCTGAGTTACAAAGAGAATTACTTAATAAATGACCCTCGTGAAATTTGAAGCTAAAAATGTTGAATATTCTGATATTTTAAAATATTTTATGTTTATTAATAGCAAAAACAAAAACAAGCGGTGATTTTTTTCCAAAACAGGAATGAAAGTTGAATATCTTGGGTCCTTTTAAATGCCTCCTCTTTTCTTCAGTTTTATCTCCTAAATCCATTAAACTTTTTTTTTAAGTTAAAAATTTATGTGCTTAAGTATATCACTTGGGATAAATACAGTATTGAGTTCAACCAACATAATTTTTTATGTTATTCTTATTGTTATCATCCTGGTATAGGAATTGTCTTCTCATACTTGGATCATTGTAATAATCTCCTAACAGGTATACCTATCTCTGGTGTCTTTTCCTCTTCTTCTAAACATATACCTGTGGAGTATTTGTGCTTTTAATTGTGTTAATCACTTCTTGAGTAGGGGGTCTCTTTTACTTTCAGAAGAGGAAATTCAGATCTAGTCATACATCCCATGGAAAGGGTTTGTTATTTGAAGTCAAGACAGTCCTGAAATCATATCTGCTCCACTGATTAAAACTGATCGAATTATTAAATCCAGCTAAATTTTAGTTGCTTATTCTTTGTGGGAACCCTGAAAAGTTGCCATTAAATTAAATGAGATAAAGTATGTAAATAAATAGTGGTTCTCATTTCCCTATTCATAACTAGAAGGCTTCAGAACTTTATACCTTTGTTTCCCAAACTACTAGGATAATTGTAGCTATATCATCTACCATTTTTGAAACAAGTTTTGTCTTTCCCTGGTATTGCACATTTTATCATGTATTTTCTATGACTGGTATGTACTTCCTTTCATACTTTGATTTGTCAAAGGTGTTGGTTCTTTCCTTGTTTAGCCTAGCTGCTGACATGGAGGACCTCCAGCTCCATCATTTCCTAAGCTAAGATCTTGGACAGGGAAGACTAAATAATACATTCCTCAACCTAGTGGTATATGTGTGGTAACTTATAGGTATGCATGACCACTAAACCACAGACTTCTCTTAACTCCTACTGTATTTTTCTAGTATGCAAAATTGGGATTCTAAGTAAGTTTCTTTATAGCATTGTAGTTATTCCATGTTAGGAATGTGTCCTAGCCCTGGACTCCAGTCCTCTTGACTGGGATCCTGATGCTTTCTAAATCTTGATAGCTCCTACTCTAGAGGGTTGTTACCACCTCTGGTTGAGGTCTTAATCTGCAAAAATTAACCCACACATGATATCACACCTAACTTATGTTGATATCTTATCTTGAGAGAATCATACTACAGACTACCTATGGGAGTGGATCACAATTCTGATTTCTGCCATGCTTCTTTGGGCATTATAATTTTGACTTTTGGCCTCAACTCGTAGGGACAAACTTTATAGCCAAGTCAGTTTCCTACCTTCTTATGTCTTTCTGGCAGTTCTCTCAATCTGATCACTGAGTATTGAGATCTCATCTTGCTTCATGGCTATATTCAGGAGCAATGGGCAACTTATCACTGAAGACTATCTCAAGTTCTTTCTCTTTAAGCACTCTCCCCCTCCATTTTCATATATGACCTGTAAAATTCATTCAACAACTATGTATTGAGCATCTGGTATGTGCCAGGCACTTGGGATACCAAAAAAAAAAAAAAAAGAAAGTAAACACAAAACCTTTGTCCTAATTGAGTTTTTATTTACATGACTTATTGTATTTTTAGATTGTCTTTCATTAGTTATTTGCAAATACTGTAGTAGAAGAGCAGGAGACCCTTAAATTATCTTGCTCAACCTCACTTGTGGTGGGCTAAATGGTGGATCCCCAAAAGATTTGTCCATATCCTACCTCTAGAACCTATGAATGTAACCTTATTTGGAAAAAGGATCTTTGCAGATATAATTAAGTTAAGGATCTCAAGGTGAGATCATCCTGGATTATCTGGTTGGTCCCTAAATCCAATGAAAAGTATCCTTATAAGAGATGGAAGAGAAGACATAGACAAGAGTTGAAGGCCATGTGAAGATGGAAGCAGAGATGGGAGTGATGCAGCCAAAAAACAAGGAGCACCTGAAGCTACTAGAGCTTCGTGGAAGAAGCAAGGAAGGATTGTCTCCTAGAGTTGTTGGAAGGAGCACAGACCCGCTGACACCTTGACTTCGGATTTCTGGTTTCCAGAACTATGATAGAATAAACTTCTGTTGTTTTCAGCCCCAAAGTATGTGATAGTTTGATAAGGCAGCCACAAAAACTAATATATCACCATATTTTGCAGTTCACCAGGGCTGGTGAACTCATAAATAGTAAAAAGATTACAGTCTCCCATTTTCCGCCCCGATGTTGCAACATGTAATTTAATATAAAACCAACTCTAAATTGAAAAATTCAGATATGCATGCTGAAATTAAAATAGTTTCTTTTCAGCTTATGAAATTCTGAAGAGTTCATAACGTATGATTTTTTTTAAATCTGTAGAACAGAAATAATAAGCCACCCAATAAGGTTATTGTGGGGATAAAATGATACACACATGAAAATGCCTTGCATGGTGCCCATCACTTGATAAATGTGCTTCTCTTTATTTTAGGACTGGTGGTGGGGTGGTGGCAAGGGTTTAATAAAGATATGAGTTGTACTTCGATTTGTTTTTTGGCTCTTTCTCTGACTCAGTGGTTCTAGGTCTGGGAAGTAGAGACAAGACAATTGTTCAGATAATTCAAATTAACATAGCTCTACAGATTACTGTTCAGATATAGTTCTACCATACAGCTGGCACTTAGCAAATTGCACAGCACTTCATTTCTGTACTTCATTTTTTTCATTCCTTAGACAGGGTCATTTGTGCCTTTCTTATTGGGATGTTCTTGAGTCATGAGGCAAGATGTAGTTGGGTTTGACTCCCAATAAATGAATTTTTAAATAATTTTCCTTCAGAGGATGAGAGGCAAGTAAGCAGATCTTTCTTCTTGAGATGTTTCTGGTTTGGTAAATGGCTGATTAAAATGGCTGTGAACCATGTGTGGGCCTTAGCGTTTCTTCCAAATGAGAATGAAAATGACCTAATTTCTTTGGAAAATTTTTTACACTGTCAATTATATCTTACCTCTTGGAGAGACTAACCAGATAGACTTCACTGATAATATGTTAAAAAAAAAAAAAAGGCATCTTAAGTGCCACCATATTGTTCCCAAAGCTTTAGTCACTCATAATAGTTCATCAAGAGTATAAAATCATCCCCCCAAATTATTTTACTTTAAGTAAAAGAATTTTTTCAACCTTTCTCAAATAGCTGCTCTCTAGAAAATTACTTTTAGCTACAGCTGTACTTTATTCTGGCCTTCTAAACAAGCTCATTTCTGTGCAAACAGGTTTCTTCATGTTCATTTGAAAACGGGGAAAATAATAGCAGAGTTTTTTGGCCATAAAGTTATTTTCCGGTTTGACTTCCAATTGAATTATATCAAACAGACTAGGACTGTGATCATTAACATGCATTCACTTGTCTGCCTTATCCCTATACAAATGCTGTACATTTTTTATATACTCCATCAAATTCTTGGTGTTCAACTTCCTGTATTCTAAGTTAATTATAAGCTCAATCTTGGTATAATTTAGCAGCTGGTAAGATCATGCAGTATACTTGTTTATAGCCACCTCTGTTCTGATTGAGTGGTGCCCATGTTTGAATATTTGGAAGATTTCCATGTTTAACAGCCATACTATAATACTGATATGTGAAATAGGTGGTTATAGAAATATATAAAGTATTTATATACTTTAAAAACATTTACTTCCTGTATGTGGTAAGTTAAATCTTAGTCTTAGGAAGGAATGAGAAAACTGATGGGCGATATTATGCCATATAACCACTTAGATTTGTTTTTCCATTTAGGTTAAATGATAGTTATTGGGAGAGGCAATCCACCATGGGCCTTGAGTGTCTCTGCACATTCATGCTCGGTATGCCAAGAATTCAAGGCTTTTACTACTCTTTACTAGACCATTTTTCAGAGTTGTGTTTGCAGTAAGTGAACTGGAGAGTTAGGGTACCAAAAGCAAGGCCAGGCTTGCTTCTACTTATTACAAAATTGGTGAATCCCCAAGCTCGAAGTTTCTGTCCTCTAAATGCAATCTATTTGTTTGCAGGCATCTGTCATGAGCCCTGTGTATTGGCCCCATAAAACTTGGGGAACATGGAGACCTGAAACAAGTGACTGTGAAGCTCTGGCTGCTGCTTCTGCTGTGTGTAACAAAGTCCTTTGTTTCTGACCCACGGGTCTCATGCCTTTTGTCAGCATTCATGAAATTATAACAGGCTTTCTGTTAGTTTATAAGTAGGATAAAATCTCAAGACCCTACATAGTTCTAAACACTTTAAAAAATTTTTATTTACATCCATAAAATAGGTGCTATAATGGTTTTATTATTTCAGACAATTAGTGACCATGACCCATATAGAATCTTGGTTTTTAGTTTTCACTCTGCTACTAATCGGATTATCTTGAGTAAGTTTTTATTCCTCTGGGACTCTGTTTCTTCATCTGAAAAATGAAAGAGTTCACCTAGATCAATGGTTTTTCAACTGTGCCCTGGGGAATTCATGTCAGTCATTTCAAGGGCCCTCTTTAGCCCCTGGTTAGGCCTGTTGGACTCTTCGCATTAAAAAAAGAGCTAGAGATTGATATTGTCATGTTGACTGGCCTACTCTCCTACCCTCAGCAGAGCTATGTAACAGTAGTTACTGTCCCCGTTCAGTGCCCTTTCACATTTTCCTTAGCTTCCATTTCCTTATAGATTAAAATAGTTTCATTATGATCTCTTTCTAATTAATTCCTAAGTATTGGGGTGAAAATGCACATGAAAATGTGCTTAGAGTAAAGGCCTGATATAGAAAAGAACAAAAAAAGAAAGAGAAGGACCTGGGGAGAATGTATATATCCACGTAGTAAAAAGCAACTCTCAGGAAATAAAATTAAATATGAATAATAGTCATTATTTCTGGTTGTCGATTTTTATTTTACTATTTATACTTTGTATTTCAATTTGTCTATAATAACCACATATTACTTTTATAATTGGAAGAACTTCATTAAACAAAGATTGAAAAATGAGAAAGAAGAAAAGATAAGTTAAGGTCAAAGTGTGAAAGACCATGTTAAGAAGTGTTAGGATTTCATGCTAGAGACAGTGGGAATCCACTGGTGATTTTTAAGCAAAAAAAAATAACAGCATACTTGATCAGAGAGAATTTTAGATCAGATTTTTGAAGGATCCTGCTGGTGTGTAGGGAGGTATTGCTCTGGCTGGGATAGTGAATTTAAACAGAGGTCTTTTCTTTCAAATCTGAAAGTAGCAGAAGTGCAGCAGGCCCTCTTACAGGTGTTTGCCAAGTATTTTCACCCAGGTTAGCACTTCTTTTTCCTATTCAAGTGAGCTGCCCTTTTCTTCATCAAAATCACTTAAAGGTCAGCTAGAGTGCTTGTTGAATTTGTCAACCTCCAGTGCCTCTGAATTACTGCTAATCTGAAGGTTTCTGAACTGAGCAGCTTTTTTTTCTAAAGACTGAGTTCAATTTCATATAATTAGCTATAGTAATTTGCAGTGACATACTACTATAATTCATTGAGAAATTATACGAATAAACATAGGATATTTCAACGTTTCTTGCTAGATACATATGTTAGCTTTGGGACTTTATATAATTCTATAATCATTTACTAAAGAGAATTTAAGTAAAAAATACATATACATATATATAGAGAGGGGCTTCATCAGGAAGTGTTCATTGGCATGTTAATTAATATGGCTCTTAATACCAGAATATGAAGGGAATCATGAATCAGACTAAAAACTACTTCTTAGTTCTCTTCAATTTCATTTAAGCACAAAATTTAGGGGATTCAACATATGTGCTAAGGTAGTATGCTCTTGAGAACACTATAAAATTCATACTGTGAATTGCCAGGTTTCTCTGAGGGTCATTGGCTTCTATCTTTGGGGTTTAAAGCACACAACTGTATTATGCAGTTCTTACCTGTTCTGAATTTTCAACAAGCATTGTTCAAAAGGAATTTCAATCTGCTGCTCGCATATCCTGCTGTTGTCATGTTATTAAAACATGAAATGATTTATGCTTTGCAATTGTTATTGTTTTCAATGGAGCAACTTCCAGGGACAGTGTCAGGTGCACAAGAAAGCTGTCTATGTAAATTACAGTGAAAAGTTGAGCAATAATCCAGTGTATTTAATCATGACAGACAACCAGTCTCAATAATTCAGATGCAGATAGTGCAAAGTTATTTTCATTGTCCACAGCAATGCAGCAAATTGCCTCCTTCAATTGATTTATGTAATTTCATAGTTAGCCTAAGTGATTGGCTTAATAACCAGATTCACAAGAGACCAATGTACGAATCAAAATGTCAATTTAGAAATTTATAGTGGGAAACATAGTGCCAGTAGATTCTCTCATGTTAGGAAGATCTATATGTGAAACCAAATACTATAATCAGGCTTGCTATGGTAACATCTTGAGCAAGAACAGTCAGTTATTTTAATCAATAGTGGTCTTAGTTATGGAAGTAAAATTGCCTAGTGATAGATCTAGGATTTGAACGCAGAAAACATGACCACAGAACTATCTAGCCATTGTAGAATGTTGTCTGGAACATTTTTTCTTCATTAGTGTTAGTCTTGCTTTTAGAATCTTGTTTCATACACCTTAATTGACTTGAGTGTTTACTAAATCCCAGATTCGCACATTTTTACAAAATCCTGAGTCATGTCTTCAAGTGGAAATCCTATTGACTTGTGGCTTCTTACTCCATCTTCAAAGCATGTCACTCCAACCTCTGCTTCCTTTGCGTCATCTCCTCCTCTTGCCTTTGATCTTCTTGCCTCTCTATTCTTATAAGGACCCTTGTGATTACATTGGACCCACCTGATAATTCAGGAACATCTTTCCATCTCAAGATCTTTAACAAGATCTGCAAAGTGTTTTATGCCATATAAAGTAATGTATTCACAGGTTCTGGGATTGGAATTTGAATGTTTTAGACAGCACATTATTCAGCCTACTACAGGGACACAGGTAACATTCAAGTCTGACTGCTATCTCATAGCCAGACATTGAGCTCCAACAGAGCATATTACCTGTATGTATCCAAAACATATCCTGCTTTTTCTTGTTTGCCACTTGTAATTCTGCTTTTTTTTTTTTTTTTTTTTTTGGCTTCAAATACCATTCCTCAATATCAGTGGTCTCAAATTCGAGTTCAAATGCTTTCAGTTTTCAGAATTCTTCTGCTATCTACCTCTCCTCCATTTGTCCTATGAATTGAGGAAGAATTCTTTTCTCTTTATCTTATATCTGTATTTAATATCACTCCTGTTTTTTCAGCAAAAGCCTTTATTTTGAAATAATTTTAGGCTTACAACAAAATTACAAAAATAGTATAAGAATCCTGTTCACTGTTCACCCAGCTTCCCTAAATCGTACGTAATAAATAGCCATAGCCTAATGATCAGAGCCAGGAGATTAACATTGAAACAATACATTAACTAATCTACTGACTTTACTGAAATTCCAATAATTGTCCCACTGATTTCCTTTATCTGGTCCTTTATCTGGCATGCTTCTGTAATTTTCTCTAACAGACACATCTCCCCAGTCTTTGTTTTAATGACCTTTGTCAGTACCTGGACAGTCATTTTGTAGAAATTTTCTTTTTCTGGATTTGTCTGAAGTTTTCTCATGATTTGAGTCAGGTTATATATTTAGGGAAAGAATATCACAAAGATACATCCTTCTCAATGTATCATATCAAGAGATAAATGATGTCGGTATGTCTTATTACTGACGATGTTTAATCAGTAGTTTAAAATGGTGTTTTCTAGAGTTCCTCTTGCTCTTAGCACATTTACCATGTGTTATATGTATTTTTGTCATAGCATTTTAGGACTGAAGAGGATCAAATAAATAATTTGCCAATAACATTAAAAGCAGCATAATAGGTAATATGTACTAAGGACATATGTGCTGAGAACTACATACATTAGTTTATTTATTCTTCAAAATAACCTCTGTAGACACTTTTTCAACTCCATTATACTTTTCGGGAGAGGACATTCCTGGTTGCCAAGTAACTGCCTTGGAGAGGGAATAGAACTTGCTAATTCTCCTGGCACAGAAAGCCTAGTACAGTGCTTTACACAAAGTAAGGGGCAGTAAATATTTGTTAAATTTTACTTAAATTGAAATTGAATGGAAGGCAGAGTGTTAAGATTGTGTAACTAATTATATATGTCAACACAAGAGAAGGAATCATGGGTAATTGTAAAGTACTGAATTACAGGAAGGATGATGATTTATTTTCAAAGGAGCAAAGCTAAGAAAGAAGGTGAAATTTTTTTGTTGTCCAGAGTGGGTTAATAGCAAAGACTTGAGGAGAACTCACATTTAAGGAGTATTTGGCAGACGAAAAACTAATAAAGAAGAGGTGTCAACTGTAAACAAAGTAGAAGAAGCAAGGATATATAGAGTTATAGCTAGCCAATTTTCAAATCTGGGATGAAGAAAATTAGGTGAAGATATGCATGGGGCCATGATTAAATTCCACTGGCTATTTTGGGGAACCTGTAAAAATCACATTGTAAAAAGTTGTTATAGGCATTTAAAAAATTTAGTCAACCTGCTATTCATAGTAATGGAAGAGAAAAATATCAAGATAAGTCAGAAGAATGGATAACCCAGAACACAGAATTGGACTATAAAACACACTGTATAAGATTTCTGAGGCAGCACATTTCCCTTTCAATGTTTGCTAAATTTATGCGAAGAAAAGCTTTCATTTCTCAATACACAACCTGAGTGATAGAAGGGAAAGAGAACTGGAGTTTGAAAAAGTGGTCACATGTTTATACTTGTCGCTTTATTATAAATATAAGACTGCTTCACATTGTTTTAAATGCAAACCCTTTCTGGCTTTAGCTGGCTTCAGATTCTACAAGGGAGAACAGATCACTGGACCAGAACTCATGTGGTTTCTATTCTTGACATCACCAGTAGCTAATTGTATAGTGCAGCAGAAAAATTCATTCAGGCCCTTTGTGCCTCAGCTTTATCACCTAAAAATGAAAAGCTTGAATAGTTTATCTCAATTGTGCCTGGAGTTAAAACTGTAGATGGTTCTGTTGTTTTGGGAATGCTAGCTAAATAACTGGTTTGCATTTCATACAGATTTTATTTACTAAATTATTTGACATGTGTAAGTGCTTCCTTAAAAGCAGATTTTCTAGAGAAAAACATAAGTGGAGAGATTCACTGACAGTGCTACATAACATGGTAATTGTGGAATTAACAGTTGCAAGAATAGCTTTTTATTTAAAACTAGCTTGGCATTTTTTATTTGTTTGGGGTTTGCTAGGTAGTTGAAGATAGTCCTTTGCCAATTAGTTCTCACTCCCTAAGTCCCTGGACGAGCTGCTTCTGGGAGATTGGTCTTGAAAGCCCAACGCAGCTGGAAAGGATATTGAGCTGGAGTGCCCAGCGATCCCTCAAAGAGGACAGATGGAGATGGGTAACTAAAGAGGGAAAGACCCTGACAAAGGAATGAAATTAATTTGGATGGGACCCCTAGAGATTGGAGAGTGTTAAATAGTCTAACAGCAGGAGGCTTATTTTGCATCCAGAAGTAGTCCTCACTCCCCTCAGCCCCATCCAAAGATGTGTCCTTTAAGTTGGGAAACATTCTTTCTTCTTCCATGGCAATCTCTGTTTGGAGTCTTTAGTCTTGGCTTTCCCTTTCTTAAACTTTGTTTTTCTCTATCCCCACCTTCTCTCTCTCTGCCTCCCTCTTTTCTTAGCAGATCCTTTCATGATTAGATTAATTTGTTTACCCGGACAAGGGGAAGAATGAGAGTTTGCATACTGGTAAGAACAGGCTTCCTTCCCCAGTGCATTGTAACACTGAAAACATTGAACTCTGCTCTCTGCTTGGTGGAGGCCGTAAGCAACAAAAATGATACCGTATCCTAAAACCAAAGGAAAGGTTCTGAGATCTTTAAAAATCCGAACTAATCAAAATCCTGTTGAGGTGAGTAGAGGGGAGTGTGTGTGAGTGTGTGTGTGTATGTGCATGTGTGTTGTGTGTGTGTGTGTGTGTGTGTGTGTGTGTGTGTGTGTCTGTGTTGACTCACAGCCCTGTGTAACTGTTGTGGGCAATCTCTGAAGTGGAGATAGACAATAAGGCTCTGATGAGCTCTGATAAACACTGATGCCAAGGTGATTGAGGGTGGGAGGCTGCAGCCAAGAGGTATCTAAATAGCTTTTCCCGGGGGGAGAGCTATTTATTTCTGTTTATTTTTCAAACGGTACAGTTTTGATATTACTAAGTTCATATTCTCAGAAAGTATGAGTCTGGAGTGGAAGCCTTAACACTTCAGTTCTCATCTAGGATCTGTTCCTATTGGTGTGTAGTCCTGAGCAAGCTACTTAACCTCTCTGAGTCTTGTTTCCTAAAATAAAATGGGCACACTCATATTTCTCACATTTTTTTTAGGAGAGGCACAAAATTGATCATTTTTGTATTAGCACTTAGAGAGCTGTTTGATATTAGATACAACTTTGAGTGTTAAATTACGCATCTGTAGAAGGAAATAATGATACTTAGAGGGATTTTGTGAAGGTTTAATTGATCACAGAGCCTGGCATAGGAGAGAGCTCAATGGAGTGCTAATTATCTTGAATATCTGGGAAATATAACAACTTAGCTTTATTATTGACTTTTGAGATTAGCCTGAAAACATAGTTAAGGATTTGTACTTTCCCAAATCACATAATACATTTCAAAGTAAAATGGAAGAGCATTTTATGTGATTTACTGTGCTTTACATTACCAATAAGCCATTGATATAGCTAGCTCAGAAGTTGACGCTGTGTGCACAAACAATTAGCAGGAAAGTATGTAATTATATGATTACATCAGCTAACATAATCAACTGGTGCATTGTGGGCACTGAGCAATTAGAATGGACACCCATTATAGTACAGGAGCAGGAACACAGAGATCTCCTACTGTGACATACCAGACATTAACTCTTGAATTACTGGACTCTAGGGAGTTTTGAGGGCCTGGAGTAGGGTCTGGAAAAAGCAGGAAGTCCACGAAGGGGCTAGGGGCGATGAATAACTGGTGTGAAAGTATTTTGGTATTTTAAAAAATGGAAGGCTGAACCAGTGCAGACAGACTGAGTATACTCTTTCACCTAGAACTCCCCAATAATTTCATGAAAACAAACATTAAAATATCCTTATCCCACCCCTTTTTCCCCTAAACACTAACTCTCAACCCATTATAATATGGGATGGTAAGTTTCTGAATGGATTTTCAAGTCACTGAAATTTTTTCTTTGGTAAGCCAACAGAATGGGGGCAAAAGAGGGAACTTCTTAGATGCGACCTTAGAATAGGCATGAAACAAGTGGCTTGTGCTAAAAATGTACCCTACTCTTGACACTTTTTCATTAACTAGGCATCAATTTCTGTGTAGTGCTGTGAAGTCTGGGCCTATCAATCATTCTACTTTAGAGGGATTTATTTAGTTAATTATGCTGAGGACCTGGGGACCTTGATTGGGATCAGGATGTGAGGGGAGAAAAGAGATTTCTTTGAGGGCTGGTTTACTTTGGAAAGGTCAGACTTGGTGGAGTACTGTAATAGGGTATTTGGATATCCATGAAGTATTCTTGAAGTTACTGGCTGAAAGGGTTATGGAAAAAGAATTCTTAAGAAGTAGGAGATGCCATGTCTTTTTCTGTAGTGACAGACTCTTTCCACACATACCATGCTTTGGGCATGTGTAGCATCAGATTCTAACTTGGGCTCCAGCATAAGAAAGAGATTGGTCAAATGGACAGCACTGTCTGTAAGCACAGAAGAAGGAATGGAGTTGAAAGGTAGCCGACTGCCATTTTCTGCTAATTGCAAAGACAATTATGAACTCACCTATAACATCTAATAGCCAAGAACTTGGATTTGGGGGAAGGTCATGTTAGGAGAGAAAGAAGACAGAGTCACATAAACTCCTAGGCATAGTTTCAATAGGGAATCTCTTGGAAGACAGTCAATGGCTAACACATCAGCATTAATTCCTAGAACACCGAGGTGTCCTACTTGGAGAGCAAGCTTGCATGAGGAAACTTTGCGCCACAAGAGGCAACAGTTAGGACTATAGCTCAAGACATCTTGAAAACTATACATTATAGTTTAATTTTGCAACCAAAGTAAACTGTCACTAATGATAATGTTTATACTTCTGAAATTCTATTATGTGCTCTTCTTTATCCAGAATTCCTGAAAAACAGAATATTCTGATTAATAGAATTTTTTTAAGGAATTGCCCTTAGTACTTTATAGAAAGCAAAAATAAGAATTGAAATGTAATAAAATACAATAGTCCCTCCTTAATCCATGGGAGATACATTCCGAGACCCCCAGTGGATCTCTGAAACTGTAGATAGTACCAAACCTGTATATACTATCACTTTTCCTATGATAAAGCATAATTTATAAATTAGGCACAGTAAGAGATTAATAACAATAACTAATAATAAAATAGAACAATTATAACAATATACTATAATACAAGTTACGTTGTGAATGTGGTCTCTGATAACTGATCTATTAACCAAGATGGCTACTAGTAACTAACGAGTAGGTAGCATAGACAGTGTGGATATGCTGAACAAAGAGATGATTCCTCTGTCAGACAGAATGAAGTGGAAAGGTAAGAGACTTCACCCCTCTAATCTGAGTGGTGCACAATTTAAAATTTATCAACTGTTTATTTCTGTAATTTTCCATTTAATATTTTTTAACCACAGTTGACCACAGATAACTGAAACCATGAAAAGTGAAACCATGGATAAGGTGGTGACTATCGTATACTTAACAGTCCAGGAGTTCTTTTGTGATTTAAGAATCCCTTGAGTAACTCATATTGCCTAAAGCTCATCAAGGACACCAAGTCCAGAATATCAAATATTGGTTATGTTTGTATACACTATACATTTATATTTATGTATGTATCATTTTAACGTTTTATTTTTTAGTTGTGAGCTTGTTCGACCTAAAAATGGCTTTGAACATGATTTAAGAGACAATATTTTCAGATTTCTTCTTCTAGAGTAATTAAAAAAACAACAGGAAAACGGTGTTTCTTAGCAGAACTCAGAGTACAATAAGCTGATGCCTAAACTTCAGCTACTCTGAATATGTTTGCTTAGAAGGAATCTTCATTCAAATAATTTTAATAAAGTTATTTTTTAAGTGGAGGTCTAACTTGCACACAGTGAAATATATAGATCTTGTGTTATAATTTGATGAATTTTGACATATTTATACATCTTTGTAACTACCACTCTAATCAACATATAGAACATTTTCACCACTCAAGAAATTTCCTTTCTGTGCTTTGCCAGTCAATCCCTGCTACTTCCTCCACCCCAAAGCAAACACTATTCTTAATCCTATTAATTTAGATTTGATTTCTGGATCCTAGTACTACATAATCTGGTAGATTAAAGATGGCCACATTCATTGACATTCTTTTCATCAAGTGATGGGATCTATGTTCCTTTGCATGTAAGAGGATTCTGAAAGAGCTTAACTAATAGAATGTAGTGGAAGTTATGCTATGCCAACTTTTAAGCACATTTTGTAAAAGACTGGCAGCTTTGACTTCCTGAATCTTGGGATGCTCGCTCTGCTAACCCATCTGGCATGTTTTGAGAAAGTACAAGTAGCCCATAGAGAGATCCATGTGGAAAGAAACTGAGGCCATCAGCCAATAGCCCTGGCTGAATTTCTGGTCAATATCCAACACCAATTTGCCAGCCATGTGAATGAGCTATCTTAGGTCCCAGTGGAGCTGCCCAGCTAACATTGTATGGGGACGTGATGTCATTCCCACTGATCTCTGCCCAAAGTTAAGATCTGAATGGAAAACACCTAATTATTTTCCTTTAAACCATTAAGTTTCGAGATGGTCCGTTGCACAATACTAGATAACTAGAACATTTATATACATTGACTTCTATCATGTATACTTTTAAAATTTGACTTCTTTAACTCAACTATTTTTTTTTAGATATATTCATCATTGCATGTATCAGTAGTTCATTCCTTCTTATTGTAGAGTAAAATTCCATTAAATGAATATGCCACTATTTGTTTATCTTTTCTGATGTTGAAGGATACTTCTGTTGTTTCCAGTTTTTGTGTATTATGAATAATGTTACTGTGAACACTCATGTGCAAGTTTTGTGTGGATGTATGTTTTCATATCTCTTGGATAAATGCTTAGAAGTGGGATTACAGGACCATATGATAATTATATGTTTACCTTTATAAGAAACTGCCATTGTACAACTTTATAGTTCTACCAGCAGTGTGTGAGAGTTCTTGTTTCTCTACACCCTTTACTACATTTAGTATTGTCAGTTTTTAAAATGTTAACCATTTTGGTGTATGTATCATGATATATCATTGTTCTTTTAATTTGCATTTTCTTGATGATTAATGATGCCGAGCACTTTTCTATGCATTTATTGGCCATTTATATTCTTACTTTAAGAAGTATCTGTGCACATATTTCCCCCATTTTATAATTGGATCATTTGTCTTTTTGTTATTGATTTGTAGGAGTTATTTCTATATCCTGATATCATTTGTTTTTCATCTACAGGTTTTGTGAATATATATTCCCCTAGAATGTATCTCATCTATTCGTTTTATTAATACATCTTTGACGAGCAGAGTTTTATTTCAATGAAGTCCAATTAATCAATTTTTTATGATCAGTGCTTTCTGTGTCCTAAGAAATTTTTTTTACCCTAAGCCTATGAAGATATTTTATGTTTTCTTTTAGAACTTCACAGTTTATATTTTAGGTCTGTGATCCAATTTAGGTTCAATGTTGTGCACACTGTGAGATAGGGGTGTTTCTTTCTTTTCCAATCAGTTGTTCCAGCACCATAATTGAAAAGAGTTTTCTTTCTTTATTGAATTATATTAATGACTCTGTTGAAAATTAATTGATTGTGTATGTGTTTGTCATTTTCTATTTTGTTGATCTAATTTTCTAACCCTATATCTGTACCACCCTGCCTTGATTAATGTAACCTTACAGAAATACTTGAAATTAGATAGCATAAGTTCTCCAATTTTATTCTTTTATCAAGGTTGCTTTGCTATTGTATGTCTTTTATATTTTCACACAGTTTTAAAATTAGCTTGTCTATTTCTTGGTTAAAATCAAGTTTTCATGATTTTGATTTGGCTTATGTTGAATCTATACATCAGTTTGGGGAGAAACAACATCTTAACTATATAGAATCTTCTGATCCATGAAGATGGTATATTTCTCAATTTATTCAGATGCTTATTTTCTCTCATTAGAGTTGTTTTTTAGTCTAGTGAGTTTGAGACTCTTTCATTACATTTTTTAATGATATGATTTTAATTAATTATTCAAAAATAGGTATTTGGCAACAATGTGTCAGGCACTGTTTCAGGTGCTTCAGAAATATGATAAACAAATCTCCTGCTTTCATTCTAGAAAAGAAGACAGAAAACAGGTACACAAATAGGCAATATAGCTTTATGTGGTATTAAAGTCTATGAAGGAAATAATACTCTTTAGGAGAGTAACAAATTGGTGCATTTTCAATGGAATAGTCCAGGAGCATCACTTTGAGAAAGTAATAATTGAACAGAGGCTGAAATTACTTTAAGGAGTAAGTTATAGTGAAAATTTGATAAAAGGCAGAAATAAGCTTGGTGTATTTCAACAATATCAAGGAGGTGCTGGTAGTTTTGCAATGTGATTTCGAGGGACTCTCATCTGATGGCTTCTGTTTTCTCAAAGAATAAGAATT
>CM053502.1:118188523-118211082 GCA_028627145.1 Eidolon dupreanum | reverse complement strand
CACATTGAATTTTTTTAAAGTATTAGTAACACAATATTTGAACAATTACAGCTTAGATACTGGCTAATTATTCTACTTATATTATTTTTAATATTTAGATAATTTAAGGAAGTTTTGAAAAATTTGCTTTAAATATACACAAATGTGTCATTTTTATTTTCATAAAGAAATTTAATTTTGAAAATAGCTTCTAAATAGAACTATTTATAAACCCACTAATACAATAAAAAACAATTTGTGGTCAAGAAATACATGTTTTCTTGAACAATATATAATTTCAAAATTTAGGGTTCCCTTTCAGTATCAAAAATGTCCTGGTATAGAAGACAAATGATATGTGCATCTAAGTATGAAAGAAAGTTAACTGGTGAGAGGAAGGATTTCTGAGTGAAAATAGGAGACAATTAGGGAGTGAAAAAGTTTGGAAAAGCTTCCAGGAGAAACGTGAAGTAATCTCTTATAATATATGCACAGAACAATGCTGTTCAATTAATTTATATTTCACTAATCATTCAGAGAATCATTGAACTTTTGAAATAGAAACTTAGAATTCATTTACTTTAATGTTTAGCTTAATTCAATATCTTTTTAAATACCCTTTACAGATTTAAATTTTATTTTAAAATTATTAATACATTTTTAAATGACTAATGCAACATGTGAAAAAGTAATATGTCAGATGTATTCAATATAAAGTGTATTTGAGTCATACTGCTACTATTTGATTGGAAGAATCAGTTATATTCTCTTCTAGGGGCCCCTTTCAATTGAGTATAAGCTTATTTGACTCTTTTAATTTGAAAACTGCTTTAATTTGGGGCATTTTCTACACGTGCAGTATTGTTGGCTTTCTGATGTCGTTTTCCTTTCCATAATTGCATTAAATGTTAATAGCATGTTGGTTGCTGAGTAATTTAGTCATGATGGGAATATAGCAAGGTCATTAAAAGGTGAGACTCTGGGTTCAGTTAAAACTGAGTTTGAGCTCTGCTTCTACCTCTTACAAGTCATGTAACTTAAGTTATCTGATCCATGTAAGCCTCAACTACCTTATCAGTAAAATGGGGAAAATAATGATAATACTTTTCTCAGTGAATTATTGTGAGGATTGAATGAAGTGATAATACGTGTTAAAAAGCTTAGCATAATGCCTGGTACCTAGTTACGCTCAGTAAATGTTATCAATGGTAATGAATATGATGACACTATCAACATAATACAGAAACCAGAGTTCTAAAAAACGCAGTGTAGTTTTAATGAAATAGGCTATTGGTATCAGAACCTTATACTAACTTTATTTTATTTATTAATTTACATATTGTCTTGCATTTCATGAGATTATTTCAGAACGGGTGCCTGATGACTTCTACCATTAAGCCATTTTCTCACCTGAGAGAATGTAGTTATGTGGTAGGAAGGGATAAATGATTTGAGTGAGAAGGGATGATATTTTGAAGTATGCACAGAATATGCTTGAGTGTGATTTTTGCAGCCTGATGATTTTTGAAAGCAGTTTGCAAAGCTGGGACAACTAATCTGAACCATAGCGCTATTAATAAAGTCAATAGTTTTATCCCTGTTTTACAGATAGAGGAACTGAGCCAGGACATGTAAATGTCTTGTCAAGGTTATGTAGAAAGTCAAGGGCTGAACTACACAATTATTTCAGAGTCCTGATTCCGAAGCCATAGATTGTATAATTCTGGCAATGTGCAAAAAAAAAAACAACAACAAAAAACAAAAAAACCCAACCAACCAACCAACCAACCAAACAAACAAACAAAAAAACCTGAAAATTCACTCTGGTAGTTTTTTCTAAAATAGAATGAAGCAGATATCATTTTCAGAATCTCCAAATCAAGGTCACACCTGCATAATCACTTATTTCTAACATTATTATTTATGCTGGTGGTAGTGGAAGCATGAAGGAAAACATAACTGTGAAAAGAAACTACTAATTATACTTTGAGACACAAAATCAGAGCTGGAGGGAGAAGTACTATAGAAAAAGAAGTTGACTTAGTACATTTAACAAAGTTATACCTGATGCATTTTAATACTTAACTGAAATTCATGAAAAAAGAAATTAGTGATGGGATTTCCCACTGACATAGTGACAGTTCTGAATTTCTTTTCCCTCCAGTTCATCTGGGTCTCTATAGCTAAGTGAAAGAGTCAGCCAGTCAGAGTGAATTCATCACAAAATATAGGAATCCTTGTCCAGCATAAAGAGCTATTTTATTTCTTCTGTAAAGGAGGGTATGGATAGACACCTTAATTAGGAGCATATTTCCATGCAGGGAATAACTATATTTCCTTTCTCTATTTTAGTCTTCATTGTTTTGCTGAAATGTGTGATCAAGCAGCTCCTAGAAACCATTTTTAAATTGGCATAAATAGATCTTCTTTGATTAAATTTAGCAGGATAGTCAAAATTTTAATAGTCTGTTTTTCTCACTCTAACTTAATTTCCTACTTAGAATTTATGCCTGTTAACTGGCTGTTTATTTGTGTGGAAATGTATAGTTTTGCTTTCCATGAGAAAAGAGTTGGGGATGGGGTGTAGTCAGTCCTGGAACAGTTGCTATTCCAGGATTAGACATTATTTTCATCTTCTAGGGGGAGATAAGCCAGGCATGCACAGACAAGTATTCTACAAAAGGCTGGCTCAGAAAAGCCCTCTATAGTACATATCCTCTTTTGGTATTGCTATTTCAGATAAATTGCATCCCTAAATACTTTATACAAAAAATTTCCAGTTGCTAAATTTGGTTGAAAAATAATATTCTATTTGGATAGTGGATAAAACAATATCATCCTTGTGACATCTGATACAATAAAAAAATAGTCTCGTGTAGATAACTAAAGAAAGAAAAACCTATCATGGTTTGGGGCTAATTTCAAATACTATTTTTGTGCTAAACAATAGCCATATCAACAAGCTAGGTTCTCTCACTACCTACAATAGGATTTAGAAATTTACTTCATCAGTAAGTCTACTATGGCTAATTATACTGGAGTCCTAACAGAGCACTGATCTTTCTTCCCATTTACCAGATGATTTGATGAAAAGGGAGCCACCCCATTCCAGCTCCATTACAAGGCCCCTGCTTTGTCTGGTTCCTACCTTTCTCTCAGGGTTCATCTTCTGAAGCTATGTCTGCCATGCTCTCTGTGGCAGCCCACAGGCTGAAGCTTCTTGAACTAGCCATGTGCACCTTTCAGTGGGCCTTTTCTCCTTGCTCTGAGAAAGTTCCTTTGGTTTGGTTTCTGGGTTGCACCTTGATAGCCCCTATTTGATAGCATTGGCTCTTTTTTATCTATGTATAATTATATCCTCTTTGTTAGGAGTATTTGATGAATTTCCTATCCACCTAGACTATAATCTTTTTAAGAGCAGAAAATAATGTGTTCCTACCACTTAGTTCAGTAGTTCAGTGTCTAAAAACTACAAAGAGGAAACTCAATGAGATTTTGTTGAATGAATGACCAAATAACTGAATGTTAGGACAACTTCCTCTAAAATAAAAGTTAGTAGAATGCAGAAGAGCCACCTATGTCTGGAGCAAGGATTAGTGATCTCAGCTAATGGAAAACAGAAGAAGCTAAAACCTTAGAAATGGACTTCTCTAACCTCACAATTTTGCTCGTGGGCTCAGTCTGTTACTGAGTACCCAGGTGCCTTGAGACACGTTTATATTATTAGTGTCAGATTTTAAAGACCCCCATATATAAAAAAAAAAAATCGTTTCCATAGGAACTTCTAGGGTAATGGATGTGATTTCCCCCCAAAGCAGTGCTTGATAAACTTAACTACAACCCAGCATTAGAGAACTGAAAGAAGCCCCAAGAGGGAGGCACAGGCAAATGGAAATAACTTTGGAGCAACAGTGCATACGTGAGATTTCAATTCCAGGGTCATGATTTCCGAGTATTCAGGATGCCCGTTCAAATAGGCAGGGGTTCAGGCAGCCTTCCTCTTTTGCTCTGCTCTATCTGTGTGATGACTGGAGTCAGGTCTGATAAGACATCTTTGGTCTCAAATCTCTTCAAAACAAGGCAGCAGCAGCAACAGTTGGGTCACATGGGGAAGACAGATGAAGGTTTGCAGCAAAAAAGCATTCTCTCTGGCAAAACACATGTAGTTCTCTTTGGTAGCTGCATTTATCAAGCCTAGGAGTGCTGGCATCAGATTCACCTGTGTGCTTTTTAAAAATTCAGATTTGTTCTTGCCTAGCTCCAACCAAATCAAATTTTTTTGTTGGTTGGAGGAGTTGGAATGATTAAGGAATTGCATTAGTTTGCTTGGGCTGTGAAATACTAAAGAATGCATGGCTTCTACCCTGTAAGGGCCTCATTTGAACTTAATTGCCTCTTTAAAGCCCTTATCTCTAAATATAGTCCTATTCGGAGATATTCGGGATTAGGGCTACACATATGAATTTTAGGGAATATGATTCAGTCCATAACAGAAACGTTAATTAAAAAATACTTCATATGATTCCCAAAGTAGAAATTTGAAAAGCAGTGATGTTTCTTCACCCCCTTCCCTAGTTGAAAATTGTAGGACTTTTGCTAGTCCTTGGCAGAACCAGGAACCTTCTGCCTCATGTAGCTCTAAATTCATTAGACACATCTGTGAATGTCCTAACCATCAAGGCAAAGGAATGCCATGTACTTTTTAACTTAATGTGATGACTTTTTTTTTTAACTTAATTGTCCTCATTAGGAACTCTGAGAACATTAAAATAACTTAACTCTTAGACTAAGGAGTATTTACAAGCATAATTTTTTATTTTGCTAGGCTCAACAGACATTGTTTTTTTTTTATTTTGAATGAATTAACAATCTCCAATGGAAACATCAACCTACACCCATTTGTTAACCAATGTCTATTGACCATCCATGTACAAAGAGCTCAAATAACCTGTCATCAGCACAGCTTGGTAACCAATTTGTCTGACAGCCATGGCACACAAGATTCAGTGTGCCTGTTAAACTTTGCAGTCATAGGAGATTTGTCTATGCCTGTCTGGTAGCACATTTACCTTGTTACTGGGGACTGAATAGAAAATGCCCATGGAATGAAGGGAATCAAGTCTTTGAGGAAGAAGATTCAGAACTCACTACTTGCTCTCCCCTGTCCCCTCCCCACCATACACAACAGAATGATTGTTTCCAAAGAGAAGGTTGCTTCTGGACAAGGATTTCTTTTCTTTGAAGAAAAAACTGTAAAAATTAAAAAGTATTATAGCTAAAACCTGGTTACTGAGAATTTCCAAGGCATAAGCACATTCTTTCACTGTGCTGCCACAAATAAACAGGTCTTCATTTGGGACTAGGAATTTTTATTTCTTTGTGAGAGTTTGTCATTTTATTCATTATAACAGCATTGCAGCTATATTTGGGCATTTTATAAGCATGAAGTAGAATTTTTTAAAAGTTATATTTTGAAAACCATTTCAAAATTCTTAAAACAATGCTTTTTCTTACAACATTTCTATGTTAAGGCTAAAATGTGAAGTATTTACTGAATAGATAAAAATATTACAGTGAGCAAGCAGACAAGGTGGCAATGACTCAAAAGAACTGACTTATAAAAATAAAATATCTAGATAATATATCACTAATTGGAATTCTCTTAATAAAGAATTTTGATAATCCTCTTAGAGTTAAAACTGAAAACAATTTATGTGCTTCTATAGAAAAATAAGGCTTTAAGTAACCAGATAGCATAAAAATGATAGTTCAGAAAGAATCATAAAAACGTATTTGATGAACAACCATTTTTAAATACCTTAGCAGGAAAAACTTATATATACTTGGTATAATATAGGCACGATGTTCCCTTTACTTCTTTTATTCTTTCCCTTCCTTATTATCAGTGGTGAAAAAGGTTTTTAGAAAAATACATCAGATCATGCCCTGAGAAATGACAGCTATTGGCAAGAACAAGGTCTGTTTTATCTTTTAAATACTCTTTTCTGATGAAGGAAGAATTCAGTTCACCCTTACTCTCCCAGAATGGATTCAGGAATGGCTTCTCATGGCTTTGATAACAACAAATGATAGCTGGAAGTATCTGAGAGTATGTAGTGAAACTGAGGGGTAAATAGATTTTTAGGTGCTCGCTCCTAGACAACTCTCAACAAGCTGACAGGGACCCAAAGAGCATAGTAGAGGGATGTCGTGACTACCTTTTGGATTTGAAAGATTTGGAATTGGCTGCTTATACGATTGTGTTCTTTTTGACCGTCGACTTACTGGCATGCTCTTTCAGTTAGGTCATTTTGGCAGGGTTGCATTTACCTCATTGTTAAAGGTGTCCTTTGCTGCATAAATTGCTTTAAGCACTCACAAACAATAAAATTGCATTTCTTTAAAAATATTTTAGGAATCAGACTTCCAAATTCTTTTTTACTGGCCTTCCTTTCAGTTAGCCCATCTATTGTCCTCCTACTGTCCTGATAAAACAATTGGATTCTCTAATTTTCCAGGTCTACTTACCAGCTCTAGTTCTGCTTTTAGATTGGGGTCAAATTACTCCACAATAGTGGGGCCTGGTTTTACTTTCCTCTTAAAATCTCCAAAGAGCAGAGTATAACAGAGGAACAAAAAGGGCTTGATAAAAATGTGTTGCTTGTTTAGAATTTTGAAACTCTCATTACATAAAACAAACAAGGTTCTTCTGATTTCAACTCAGTCTTTTCTCAGCTTTTCTTAAATCTCCTTTTGAAAATTTTAAGAAAAAGATGTTGGTATTGAAGTTACCAATTTATTTATTTATTTTTTTGAAAAGATCTCTTTCCTGCCAGAAGCAGAAGCATTGTCAACACTAACCCACTAAATCCCATTGGCCCGTTACTCAGTAGATCTTTGTAAGTCAGTCGTAGATGAACTCCGGGGCTGTCCAGCTGATTAACTATGTGACCCATTTTATGTCAGATCTGACTCAACAGTCTTTCATCCCCTGTGTCTTCTTGCTGCAGATCAGCTCTCCCCGTGCAACCACCATGTGAGAACCTTTGTAGTAATTATCACCTCCTGCCTTTTATCCATCCATTACGTACAGTATAGCATTAGGAAATGGTAGCTCTCGTTTTAGAGAAGTAGGAAGGCTTTTTTTTCTCTTTCATTCTCCATATTTGGTGTTACCAAAGGGTTAGTTCACCATTGCTCATCAAACTTATTAAGGTGAAACCACAGCAGTACCTTTCAGTTATAGTCTTTCATCATCGGCCCCATGTCATAATGAATTTACTTGAATATGTACAGCATTGCTCTCAAGAGGAATATAATGGGCCTGTTTAAAAATAAGCACTCTTTTCCCATGCTGTGTTAGTTCATTCTTAGTAAACACGCTACATTAGAAAAGATTTTTTGCTTTTGTGGTGACTGTGTGAGTAAAGATCTGGCAAATACTGCATATCAATTATTGTCGAGAGAAAATATGAAAATTTTTTCTTATATAGTTATTAGAAAGGCATTACATTGAAAAAATTAATAGTAAGATTACTGAACTGTCTATTGAAAAATTGGGCCTTTTCAATACCAATATTCTTAGGATTTTTTTTGCTTAAGATAAATTTCTTGATAGATTTATGTCATGGAATCACAGAATCTTAGAAATATAAGCAACTTTATAAACCCTCTAATCTAACCCCTCAATTTTAGCTTCAGAAAGAGTTAACAGAAGAATAAATTAATGGCCTGTTGTATTTCCTTTTTTAAATTAAAAAAAATAAACTTGTAATTTTAGAATAGATAATAGATTTGCAAAAAGTTGCAAATATAGTACAAAGAGTTCTTATATATGCAAATACAATTTCTCCTATTATTAACATTTTAAGTTAGTATACTACATTTGCGCAATTAATGAACCAATGTTGATATTATTTATTAAAGTCAATACTTTATTCAGATTTCCTTAGTTTTTATCTAATGTATTTTTTCTGTTCCAGGATGCTATCCAGAATACCATGTTACATTTAGATATTTTGTCTCCTTAGGCTCCTCTTGGCTGTGCCAGTTTCTCAGACTTTCCTTGTTTTTTATTACCCTCATGGTTTTGAAGAGTACTAGTCAGGTATTTTGTAGACTGCCTCTCAGTTGGTATTTGATATCTTTCTTATGGTTAAACTGGGGTTATGAATTTTGAGGAAGACACTCACATAGGTAAATTGCCACATCAAGTCAAGAATACATACTATAAATATGACTTAACACTATTGATGTTGACCTCAGTCACCTTGCTCAGGTAGTGCTTGTCAGATTTCTCCACTGTAGTTAACTCTTTTTCCACATTCCATACTGTTCTCTTTATAGGGAAGTCACTATGTGCAGCCCACACTTAAGGAGTGCATGTCTACATAGATTATTTGCAATTCTTCTGCATGAGAAATTTGTCTTTTTTCTCCCAGTTGTTTTTTAATTCAGTCACTTATTTTTATCATTATATACTCATGGATATTTATCTTATACTTTGAGATATAATTTAATACTTTATTTATTTTGTTGGTTAAATTGTTCATTCCAGCTTTGACTGTGGGGAGATCTTTCAGTTGACTCCTGTGTTCTTTTGATATAATTCCATCCTTGTGTATTGTTTATTTGTTTGTTTGTTTCAGCATTTTCTAACTTTCTCGAACTACAAGCTGTTCCAGGCTCATCTTGCATATTTCCTGCCCCAGTTCTAGAATTATCCATTTCTCCAAGCAGTCTTGATTCCTTTTACTAGAGAATGGTATTAGAAACCAAGATCTGGGGGCCAGTTTTGCTTATTATTACTTAAGTGTTGTTGTTTCTAGGCATTTTCAGCTGGCAGAACAATGAAATATATAAACATAAGTTCATACCGATGTCTCCAACTCTAGTGTATTACCTCATGGATCATCTGAGATGTCTCCCTGTGCTTATCTGTAACCTCCCACTCCAACAGTGAGATACCTAGCTTCTACCATCTGCCATCCATTTACTTAATTATTCAATTCCAGGTATATTGGTTTTAGAATTATTAACCTGTATTCCTAGGGGAAACAACTTTATCAACTATAAAATAGTGCTTGAGTGCATTTCCTTCTACCTTTAGTCTTACAGATTCCCCTTATTTCCAAATTACATATGTAGGTACCTTTTCTCCCTTAGGTGAAGTTATTTCATATATTTGTAATAAGTCAGATTCTTCTGTCACAGTCTGCAATCCATCCTGTGATCCTCTGATCTTTAAATAGTTTCTTTTTAATTTGCATATGATATGGTCCACTCTTTGTGCTATAAAATTTTATGTGTTTTCACAAATACATTGTATCATATTTCCACCATTACAGTATCATACAGAATAGTTTCATTGCCCTAAAAAATGCCCTGTGCTTCACCTGTTCTGTCCTCCCCCAAACTACCTGTTCCCAAACCCCTAAAAATCAGTGGATCTATTTGCCATCTCTATAGTTTTGCCTTTTTCAGAATGTCATACAAATGGAATGATTATAGACTGGCTTTTTCAGACTGACTTCTTTCACTTAGCAATATACATTGAAGAGTCATCCATATCTTTGCATAGTTTGATAGCCCATTCCTTTTTATTGCTGAATCCATTGTATGGATGTACCAGTTTGATTCTCCATCCACTATTGAAGAATATCTTGGCTATTTCAAGTTTTTGAGGATTGTAAATAAGGCTGCTATAAACCTTCTCATGTAGTTCAGTGTGTGTTGGAGAGAAAAGGGTGTTCTTCTGCATTTAGTCACTCCAGATCTCAGGTTGATAAAGAACCTGTCATCTTCAATGTGTAGCTCTCACATTTTCCCTGGTTATTAACATCCAATAGGCAATGAGTAAGAGAGAGAAAGTAGAAGATTGTGCCATAGATTTTATGGGCAAGGCATAGACGTGGTATACACATCAATTCTTCCCATATTCCTTTGATCAGAACCCTGTTGAATGGCCCTATTAACTGTGAGGGATGCTGACCCATACGCCCAGGAAGAAAAGTAAATGGTGAATACATAACATTTTTTTTTTGCTTTAATACCCCCATTTAGTCATCAAATATTTGTTTTACTCTTCCTCTGTACTTAGAACACACTTAACACCCTTTCCAAGCTACTCTATCAAAAATCCCATCCAGTTACTACATCTACTCAAAATCTAGGACCTTAGACTGGTGTGGCTGTCTGAATGTGGCACATCCTGGTGTGGTGACTTTTGACTCTAAAGACAGCATACAGCAGTGGTGGTGAAGGGGCAGGGGGGCAGGAAGGGGAGGATAACCACAACACACAGTCATATTCTGAAAACTGAAGAATGGAAGACACAGCAGTCACCAGTGTAGAGCAGTGCAGGAATCCTCGCTGTGGGCCTGGTGTTATAAAGTTTCTTAGGTCTCTCATTTGCCCCTGATTAAACTTTTTTCTGCTCTCTGGTAGGTACTTGGAACTCCATGGCCCCCGAATCCATTCTCTAGGGGATTTTTCTGTTTTTTCCTTTTTCTCTTCCTTGGCCATATATGAAAGGGACATTTGGTATGCTCTTAATGGAACCTGTAGAGCTCTCTGCATGTAGAATATTGAAGGCTCAAGGATTTTTTAAATCACAAAGAGTCAAAAACTTTCTGAGTTCATGCTCTTTGTTTTTTTGGAAATAAAATTCCCTTAAAACTTAATAGGCTTGTGAGCTATTTTCTACAAGCCTTTCCACCTGCCAATAACCTCACAACTAATTCTTTACTAGATATGATTCTCAGACTTACTTTATTTCTTAGCCTCCCCTCTATCCTTCCCCAATCCTATCTCTCAACTAAATGGTGTGTATTTTAAGGCTCTTGAGAGGGAGGATCATAGTCTTAATTTTATTTTTCTGTGGGACTGGGTTTTAATGGTTTCTTTGGCTCAAAGTCTGTTCTTAAGTTTAAATTGAGATATAAAAGCAGTTGGCTTTTCAAACTTTGGCCAGATTTCTAGGCCAATTTCCATAGGCCAGTTCTCTTCTATGTACCTCTTTTTCTTTTACTGCCACACAAACTCAGCTAAGATCACCAATGCACACTAATCTACCCATCCAACCAGTTTCTCCAGAACGGCCTCTTCAGTAGGCCCTGGTCCCTGGTTTGTCTTCCACATTACTGCAGTTCTCCCAAATGTCTGCCACAATATAACATTGATTGCCATCCTTCTGGCATCTGATATTAGTTTCCTTGCTAATGCCTTATATTTTAGGTTTGTGTTACAGCAGCACACTAAATCAAAGGTATTGATTTCTTTGTTAGTCAGGATGGTTAACTGCTTTTGTTTCCCAACAAGAATCTTAACATAAAAATCTCAGTGATTTAACACATTAAAAGTATATTAATTGCTGTATTAACTTACCAAAAAAAGTATTCAGGGGGATCTGTTCCACATAGCCACTTAGAGAACCAGATTGATGGATGCAGCTCCATCTTCAACATGTGGCTCACAAGGTCATCTTGAACATCAACATCTAGCAAACAGATGGGAGGAGATACCCTATTGCTTCTGCTTGCATTTCACTAGTCAGAACTCAATCACATAATCTTAATTGAAAGGCGAGGTAAGAAATGTGATCTAGCTCTGATTAACATAGAGCATTGACTCAGTCATAATCTCCTTGAGTTTTCTGTCACCTCATCAATAAAATGGGGCCATTGATGACCTACCTCATAGGGTATTGTGTGTGAATGCTATAATTTAAGCAACATTTGAGTTTTTGGTCCATTTTCTCATATTTGGAAAATGAGGATAATCCTACCTGTCCCCTACTTTCTCTCTCTCTTGCTTTCTCTCCCCTCCATCCCTTTCTCCTCCCTTTTTCCCTCCCTCCCTCCCTTTTTCTTCTTCCCCACCTTTCACCTTTTTTTTAATTTTAATAACTTTAGCCATGCCCTTTAAATTACTGAACTTAGAACTTGATGATCTTTTACTGTGTGTTATGTGATCAGTAGCATTAGATGATAACTCATTATAACTCAGTATTTAAATTTGTTTTCTCTTGGTGTCTGTCTCTCTTCCTTTAGTTATACTTAATCCAAAAATCTTGTTAATTTCCATAAAACTAACTAGGCTGCATGTGCTCATTGCAGCTTTCTGATTTATGGACACTAAGATGCTGATCTTTTCTTAGATCTTTGCATTTTGTCTTCATCAAAAATCATTAAAGTCCTAGAACACAAACTGTCTATAATTGAATTCACAAAGGTTTCTATTAATTTATAAGCCAAAAACTGAAAGTAATGATCATACCCAGATCATTACTCCAGATGTAAGGTAGCTTTTGGTGATAGTTTGCAAAAAATTACTCTCTTCTCCTAGGATAGGTACCAACATGTCAAGCTCCTTAAACTAAATACATCATGATAATCAGTGTTTTTAAAAATACTGAATGCTGCATAATGAAGACTCAGACACACTGGAAAGTCTCAGCAATACTTTACGCTAATTGTCACACAACTGAAAGCCTGGAATCCCCCAACAGCTGGAAGCTGCTACCATGGAAACCTTAATGTTCCATCATCTGAGAGCTTAAAAATTGAGACTACTAATGGACTCGACAGTAGTTTACATGTTTCATTAGTAAAAATGCCATTATTCTAGGGCTCAGAAGAATTGGATTTTTGAGTGTTGTTTTTTATTTTATAAAAATGGTCCAGGCTTAATTTGGACAGTATAACAAAAGAAAGACAATAATTGAAGAATTAGGACATTTTGGGAAATCAATTCTTCCTCTTCTCTTTGACCTTCCCCTGCTAGCTGGTTGTTTAACTGGGGCTGGAGGATGGGCAAGAAATGAGAGAGAAGCCATTTTCAGCCTCCATTCAATTCCAGTGCATGAATCCCAACTCCTCTGTTTAGAGGGCAGCATAATTAGTATAGTGTTTGGAAAACTGAGCACCACAACCCATTATTGTCAAAATAAATTTAGTGAGTCTCAACCAGCATTTATTAACAGGACAAATAGAATAAAAAGGAAAATATTAAAAGGCGTTCTCCATTGTTAGGACTGGTGTTATTTTAAAAACTCTTTCTACTGGCTTGCAATGTAAAGTTACTTCTTATTGTGAATAATGACCAAAAAAGTTTGAAAAATGTGGTTATAATTTGTGATTAAGAGTCCAGGCTATGTAACTATACTGTCTGTATTTGAATCCTGATTTTACTACCTGCTAGCTATATAAGCAAGTCACTTAATCTCTCTATTCATCCATTTGCTTATTCATAATACAGGAATGATAATAGTAGAACCAAGAGGTTTGTTGTAAGGAGGAAATAATTAAACATAAAGTGTTCAAATGAGAGTTAGATATTGAAAACATGTAATCAATTACTTGCAGTAATTATGTCTTTAGATAACTGAACATTTATATTTGTAAAATAGAGCCAATTCCTGCAAGTTTAGAAAAACATCATTATAAATGCTTCTGTTAGATCATATGGTACATCATATCACTTACATAGCTCTTAATACCATTATGCCAATTTTATTCCTATCTCTTGATACCACATTCATAATGGGGTTCTACTGAATCATGAGGTCCTTAGAGAACTGTTATAAAGACAGATGCAAATATTAAGGCTCTCTTTTTTTTTTCTAAGAAACAGCAAAGTTTTTAGCCCAGTTTCTCATTAAAGTCTGCATCCTCTCTGAATAGATTGCTAGGGTACCATTTAGTTCATCAAAACATTAACCTACTAAATGGTGCCTGAGAGGTTAATGCAGCCTCTGAAAATGACTGACCTGCTCCCAGAGGCCTGTCCTGGGAGAATGAGTTCTCTAAGTCAGACATGGGGAATTCCCCTGGAGAACCAGTTAGAGGAGAGTGACATAAAGTCTGGGAGGCCCACACATGGACTCTGCTGCTATATGGCACCTTTAGGATCTGAGTCTAGGGGTTGCCTTATTTCCTAAAAATAAAAGAAGTCTAGATGATTCCCAGTGTCCTCTTTTAACCAACTGAAACTTTGCTAAGTGGAACTTATTGGGGACAGAGGTGCTCTGAACACTAAAAAATTGTGATGATAGTTTCATGTATTTGAAATTCTTTATCTTTACCCAATCCTAAGACAGGAGAGAATCGACTCAAAAGCCCAGTCACATTTTAATTTCCATGGGCGTTGATGTTAAGTACAAATAAAAGGAAATGAGGTCTAGAGAGATTGAAAGATGTAAGAGATTTATAATAATTATAGTGACTGTTTACTGAACACTTACTAGGTACTAGGCACTACACTGAATGCTTTATATGTATGAACTAATTGAATACCAACCATTGCTTTGTAATGTAGAAATTACTTCTATTTTCCAAATAAGGAAATAGAGGCTTTGAAAAAGATTGTTGAATAATGTATGAGGAGTTATAAATCTGGTAATTACTCTGGTACCTTTACTTCAGTGACTAATAATAGAGACCTTCGATCCATTGATTCCATTGCTTTTTCACTTTCCATCACCCACCTCTCTCTATCTTTACTTCTTTCCTAAGATTCTAGGCTCTTTTTTTTTTCTTTAAATCACTGTCTTACAAAAGCCTCTTGCCTCTCTTCCAATGTATTTGCCTGGGGAAACTCCAACTCTGGTTAAACACAACTTTCTTCAAGCTGTAAGGCTGTGTTTGAGCAGCTATCCATCACCCTATGCATTCAGTTCTTATATATTTTATGTGTGCATGTGTGTGCATGCGTGTGTGTGTATAAATTGATTGATTTTACTCTAATATATAAACAGAATTACTCAATTTGTTCCCCCTCTAGCTCTGCATTGCTGCCACCAGAGACTAAGCCACCATTATCTTTTGCCTAAACTGCCATAGCAGCCTTTAAGTAATCCCTTTACTTCCACTGTTTTCCTTATACTATTCTCTGAACACTAGGTGGAAAAATCTTTTAAAATATTATTCAGATCATGTTCTCCATTTGCTTCAAGCCCTCCAATGATTTGCCATTGAATATTGAATAAAGCCTAAGGCCCAACATGATCAAGCCTCTGTGTGCTTTTTTTATTTTCTCTCCCCCCTCCCCCGGCTTTATTGAAATATAATAGACAATTAGTTACTCATATTTACATTGTATAATACAATGAGTTTTTTTTCAGTTATAGTCGGCATATAATAATAAATTGGTTTTGGTTGTACAGCATAGTGACTAGAGATCTATGTAACTCACAAAGTGATCACCCCACTAAATCTAGTACTCCTCTTTCCCTTATATATTTATTACAACATTATTACTATTTTCCTTATGCTACACTTTATATCTCCATGTCTATTTTGTTACAATCCATTTGCTCATGATACCCTAGCTCATTGGCCTTCTCTTTGTTCCCTGAACACTTTGAGCTTGCTCTTGCCTCAGGGCCTTTGCAGTTGCCATTTCCTCTACCTGGCAGGTTCTTTTGCCAGACCATCCCATACCTGACTTCTTCTTGTCACTCAAGTCTCAGCTCAGATCTCACCTCTGGGAAGCCTTCCCTGGGTACTCAGTTTAAGGGGCTTTACATGTGGTAAAGAGGGCAAAGAACTCCGCAAGGTGGCACAGAGTGCTAGTGTCTGAGTTGAGGCCAAATGGGGTTTTCTAACTCCTGTTCCTATGTTCTACCTATTACCTGGTGTTGTCTCCAAACTTTTTTCTTTTTTGGTAACATAGATAACCTGGTCCATATCTTTCAAATTATTACTTTGATCGGGGATTATAAAATTCCAGTAGCATAAGGGCAGAATTTCCTTCCACAGCTTTTTGGTGTTGTATCCTGTGCTGTTAACTGGGCCCTGGAGCTCAGGCCTGCTCTCAACTGGCTCCCTGCTCCACTGATGGGCAGGCGGCTTTGGTGGCCAGCTGTACAAACATGCGTGAATACTGTTCCTGGTGCTGTGTGGAGGAAAAGCTTCACGCCCTACTGATGTATCTGCATTTTTTTATGTTCACAAAGTCAACTGTTATATCAAAATGACCAGTTATGCACTCTATGTGTACCTAATCAAAAATGAATGCTGACTTTTATTGAAGGTCTTCTCTGTGCTGAGTTATTTTGCATATTTTATTCCTAAGGTTCAGAGAAATGAAAAAACATTTAAGTGTTTGTATGAGTGATGCCAGAGCCTGTATTCTTTTTAGAACACCATGTTGCCTTTAAAATAGTCTATGTATTTGATGACCTACCCTTTAGGTATAATTTGTAATGAATGCTTTCTGTTACTCTGTTCTACCTTTTTCCCAGTCTTAGCATCCTTGACATAATTACCCTCAAGGCTTTTACCTGTTTCTTGGCTTGTCAATGTGTAAACCTTAAAAATGTGTTATTCAATATGACCCACTCAAAAGTATTAAGTAGTTGAGAAAAAAGGTGACAGGTTTTTATTTCATTATGGAAATGAAACTTAGTTATATTGAGGAGAGACTCTGACAAGAAGGTGGAGGAAATTTAATGATCTCACCATAAAGTCCCTCAAATAAATTTGTCCCCACTATATTAATGGCCACTAACTTCTACTTATGTGCTGACTAAATCTTTTTCAGCTACATACCCATGTCCTTGTCTGAATTCTATTATATCGAGCTACATCTGATTCTGGAACAGTATTTCTCATGTGAAAGTAACTAGCCCAATTACAGATTAACTCTGTATTTTATTTTCATTAATATAGATTCTAACCAGTAGAACTAGCTGCTTCAGACCCAATATCGGGAAACGATTTTGCTAATGTGTGTCCAGTAGCTGTTAAACATCTGAATGAATGTTCTTCTCACATTAGTTCTCAGTGCCTTTTAAATACAAAAAAAATTATTTAATAACCAGGTAGGAAAAGTTCGTGACTTTTTTTCTTTTCTGATTGCATAATGAGGTTGTGCTGCTTTGCCACTTAGTCATGCTTTCCAAAGGCTGCTTTCTGTGTCTTCTGGACAATAGTCATTATCCATTATCATTTTCTTGGCATGGCTTTTATTTGCCAGGGAAGCTATTCAAAAGCTTCCACACCCTCCTTGGTGACCCAGTTAGGTAGAAGAATATCGACATCTCTGCAGTGCTCATTACCAAGACAGCAATCTAGCAGCATTGATTAGTACGACAGATAGAGTGGCATTTTAAAATTCTATTCCAAGTGTTAGAATCTTTCATTTTAAAACACCTTTTAAACACTTTTTGAAAATCATCTGTAGAAACTTTTAATAGATTCTATAATGGAGTTTGTGCCAGATAAACATGAAACTTAGCTAAAACAAAATCAACTATCAAAGCAACAAAAAGTGGGCAGGAAAGAGAACATTTACATTTTTATCCTCCAGCTTGAAGTTGAATTAAATTATCTGGATGACCCTTCAAATTTTATTTGATAATGGATCAGAGTATATTTTATTTTCTGTGCTATTTACTTATTGTCTCCCAGCTCTGTACCTGCCCTTCTCTGCTCTCCTCTGTACCACTGGGGCTGGTAATCTCCAAATTATATTTCCCAGGCTCCTTTGACAGCTGCCTTCCTATCAGGTTGTGCCAATGGGAGGCACTGGTGGAAGACCAGAAGGCAGAAGGAAAAGATTTCTCTGTCTCTGGCACCAACTGCATGGCAGGAACCAGCAGTTGCTGATAGTTTCTGGGGGTGGGAGAAGGATGAACATGGATTCCCCAACAGTGTATCTTTGTAGATTGTCCAGTACCTTTTTAGCAGTTCCAGCCTTGGTCACATTGCTTTTGAACTTTAAAGATTCAATGGTCTTACAGTTTGTCTTTAACCATTATCCAGTGGGACTTTTATTTAAACATTTGGATTAGAAAATAATAACAATCATAAATGATAATAAAAATGGCTAAGGCTTATCATTTACTATGTGTTGTTCTCATCCCTTTACATCTTATTTAATGCTCACAATAACTATGAAAACATATTACTTTTATCATCTTTGATCTTGAGAAAAATGAGGCACAAATTGATCAAGTAGTTTGTCAACATTCACCACTGCCCTGTGGAGAAAGCTAGGATTTGACCCAAGGTTACCTGATTCTGTAGTTTGAGCTCTTAATCATCACAGAATGTTGCCTCCAGTTTCTCTGTGTTCTAACTGAATGTACTTCTATTTTATAGACCATGAAGTCTTATTTGAACTATAGTCTTTAATGAAAGGTTTTGCAAATGTACTCCCTGAGCTCACTTCCTGAGTTGTATAATTCTAGAAGTAGTATAAAGAATGTAAACTCTTGTCGCTTGTGTATTATGTGCTCTATGAGGCTAGAAATGATTTCCTGCCATGTTCATCACTATATTCCCAACACCTAGCATAGTTTCTGTCACATTTGAGACTCTAATAATATGTTTATACACTAAATGTAATATGTTTATTTAATAAGTATTTATATAATAAATAATAAATCAATATAAATAAGTTATACATATAATATACAACATATCAATGGATCGAAGCCTGCATGGCATTGGAAAGGGTTAATATTACACAGCCAGTTAACTTTTTATTGCTAATACTTCCACTCAGAAAGACATCTAGCTAACAGGCAAAGGGTTTTGAGTTCTTTTTCTCAGCCAGAATACAGCACAATCTAAATTCAGAAGGATACATTTTAATAAAGACAAAAATACAGTCCAAGAATATCAGGAATGAAAAGTAGGAAAGTATGTTATGGTTAAGGACTATATTTAATGATTTCTCATAAGTCCATAAGAGGTATATAACCAAATTAAGGAGATGAAATAATGCTAAAATGTAAAAGAAGAAATGGCAGATCCTTAGGGGGAGAAGAGACAGTAAAGAGCAAACTTGACGCCTATCTATTTTCTTTGGAAGGAGAGTATAGAACATTGAAATGTGAGTAAATGAACATTTTGCATGTTATGTTCAGTGATACCATGAAAGAAGACATAAAATACTTTTGAGGAGTCAGGCACTGACACTACCTCGAGAAGGAGAGAGATAAGAATGGGGCAGAGGCAGGATGCTAACATATATCCTGTTGAGCTGGCCATATCAGGTCAAGGATTCAGATTCTGTTCTGAGGACTTTGCCAAAAAAAGAGGCATGTGTAGGTCCTGAGTAAGGAAAGTTTGTGCAGTAGACTTATTTAAAAAAAAGTGGATAGTATTGTTTGATCCATAGCTGAAAGTAGAGGGAATGTGGAGGGAATGTTTAAGATTACTGTAAGAAGAACATGACTCCATTAAGATTGCAATCCAGCTTTATAAAATTGGTAGAAGTAGCATATTGAAATTGGTCAGTGGAATCAGTCCACCCTGATAGATACAGACAAAAAGGGAAATGTTGTATGGGAAAGGTAAAAACAATAAAAAAACTATAAAAGTCAGTCTGCTATTTATTATCACTGTGAGCTTACAAGTCTAAATACTCTCAGCCAAAAAATATTCCTCCCTGGAAAAAATCTTTTGTTGGTTTAAGATCTAAAAAAGTACAGCAGTAACTTGTGTTTTAACTGTATGTATACATATATTAATTAGCTGCTTTTAAAAAAACATATTCTTCAGTGAACATTGCATTCCATATATAAGTTACGTTAGAGAACTACCAGAAGGCAAGTTGTCCTGACACATGTAACTCAACCACAATCCTTTGTTTCAAGAGAAAGTTTGTAGTGATTCAGAATCATTGCAGCTCCCTTCTGCCATAGTTTGTATCTTCACACCTGTGTTTAAACTGTAGGTTTCAAGTAATAGTTGTAACTATTACTGAAAAAGAACTTGAGTTACTTAAATTCTGTAATTTTATGTAACCACTTGGAATTTTCATTTGTGTTTAAAATTTTAATTGAAGAAGTTCAGAAACAAACTGCTACCTATTCATGCCTGAGACAAACTAACAAAAAGTATCTTGAGTAAATTGAGAACACTTAGAAAGTAAACCGTTTCTTTCTTCTTTCTTAGCACTGTAGTATTTATTCACTCATTTCTGAGATGATTATGTCTATTAAGGTCAATAAAGAAAAAATTTCATAGTCTGCATTTCTTTTCAGGCCATTATTTTTATATGTTCTATGGCATAGTTATTACTGAAGATAATTTTTGTATAGGAGTAAAATAGTCTCTGTCTGTCAGATGTGCCATCAGAGCAGATCCTCCAAATTGTTATTGCAAATAAAGTCCATAATACTCCGAGTAAGAGAAATACTATCAGTTACGTGCATCCTCTGCTTGTAAACTGACTGCTTGATAGAAAGGGAAGAATTGTAGTGTTGGCCTATTTCTTGAACCTTCCTCAATGTCTCATGAACTTCTTAATGATATACTCTTTTAAGACATTTTGGTGAATCTGTTTAGGTTTCTTGTATGATTTATAGGATTTCATTCAGAGTGACTTTGTTCAAATAGATATAATGTATGTTAGCAATGTTCATTTTCATTCTTCAGAACCAATGAGCTAAGGAAAATTTGCTAGGGCTGGGTCATCAGTACAGAACTTTGAGTTGGACACCTATTAGAAGCTAATGATATATTTGTTCATTTATCTATACTTTCCAATGCTAGGAAGAAAGTACTGAAGTGCAGTAAGGATAATGTGTCACTTTACTCAAGTAACAATTGATGTAGTAACCAATAAGCTTCATATTTACCTTCCCTTCAGGACTTAAAATTTAGGTAAAAGTTTTCCAATTTTACTGTGGAATAAAGCAAGGTTAATAAAAATGAATTTGTCACATACAGCTTTTTCAGAAAACTGGAAAAATGTAGGCATATCATTACCTGAGTGTGGTAAGTATGATGGGAATAAATAGGTTTAATATAGGAATTAGGGCTTCCAGGAATATGGAAGAGGTGGGCAGTTTCTTCTGGTCACCTGGCCATGCTGGCTCCTTCTTATGGACTAGTGACATGGCCAACCAAATCAGCAATGGGTTCTGTGGTAAGTGATTCAAATATGTCATGACAGCAGACTTGGTGCTATTACAGCTGTTTCCTCAACAGAAAAAAAAGCAGCCTGACCAGGCTATCAGAATAATCTGGCCAACACTCTCCTCCCTGGATACTGTTTGGGTGGACATTGCCAAGATCTGACTGTGATTCTGCTTTTTCAAGCTTTCATCGCTTATACCTCTTTAAGTAACACTATGTTTTTTTTTTAATATGCAGTCTTTAATCAGATCACCATTCTGTTGATTCTGGATTTTTACCCCCACTAATCTGGCTGACTCTGGGTCATTTTATATTAATTTTATAATTTCACCCTCAGAGGGCAATCTTATAATTATTATTTTCTGGCAATTTATTATTACATATCAACTATAGAGACCATAGAGAAGTTCACCAATCAACTAAGGATTTTATCAATCTTCTTTTTAGTGTATTTATTTCTGAATTTATAGAAAAGTATGAAGACTCAAAAAGGGTTTAAAGGAAAACCATGAAGATGATTAATGAATTTGAGAATGACTCATGTGGAAAGATCAGAAGTACTAAGGGACAGAAATTGAAGGTGAATTTAATGATGGTATCCAAAAATACTGGATTGTTAAACATAAGAGACCAAATTATTTTGCAACATGAGGGAATTAGGCTAGACAAAAAGAATTCCCTTATATTGAGAAATATAAATGATAAATAAGCTACCAAAAAAGGATTAGAAATCTGCTCTGCAGAGTTTGATAAATAACTGTATTTTCACTTATTATAGACTGTAGTCCTTTCTAAAGACAGAGAAATAGACCATATAACATTTCAATTTTTTTTTCCAGATCTGAGATTCATAGATTAACTTTGTCAGGAATAGGGTAATGGATCCTTCCACAATTAAGTGAACCAAGAACTTGAGGTAGTAATCCAAGCTTAATTACGAAGAAATTCCTTTTTATGCACTGGTTTTTATTTCTTCTGAGCAAAAGAATTCTTTGAGAAACTAATATAACCACAGACCACTACATACACATATGCATGCCAGTACCATATTTTGCATACAATTTCTAGGGATTTGTGTCCACCCCACAACCTATACAAGGAGCCTTTTCAGGGTCTAGACACCCAGGTTGAAAGCCTCTTTCTAAAGGAAATTTATTCTTATCCCAGAAATGGTCAATCCCATTTTTATCTTTATAGAAAGTTTGTTCTGGGATCTTCTTGGTATCATACCATAGGAAATGTATGACTTGCTATCTCTTTTCTTTCTAATTTTCTTCTGTTTTCCCTCCTAATTTTTTCTCTCTTCTGACTGTCTCACACATTTTCTTGGTCTTCTCCATTGTTCCTTCCTTTCTATGAAGGTTTATTAGTAGCCCCCAGGACTTGAGGTCCTAACTTAAAAAGATTGACATCTTAAAGCCCAGCATCTGATTAAGATTAATGGACCTGTTAAACAAAGACCACTTTAGTCAATTTGTGTTACTTGGTCAAACTCCTTAATTTCCCTCACACTTTGTAGTTACTTGTGAAAGAAAAGTTAATTGTAAGCACAGACTGTAGAATCTGGGAATGATTGCTATGTTCCTGGGATTCTTCATTTAGAAAACTTTGGGAAGCTCCCTCTTTTGGTTGGAGTCAGAGGCACATAGGAAAAGCACATTTCTCAAACTTCTTCGTAAAATTAGAATCAATTTCCCTTAAAAAAAA